>SNQJ01S0119220.1:0-14268 GCA_010110895.2 Picea sitchensis
CGACGACAGTATAATCAACGAGATAGGTGTTTTCACATTTGCAATTGTGAAAACTGAGTTGAAATTGAATTGTAATGGTTGAAGAAAACGAGAAACATGTCCATTAACACAATGCGACAATGATTTGTCATGATACCGCAAGGGGTGTAGGCAGCTTTCGAGAGTAATCGAAAAAAAATTGGGTTGGCTGCCAACACATCCATAAAAATTTCTTCTTACATTGTCCCTGTTTCTTAAGAGAACAACTCAGAGATGTCTCCCCGCCTTCGAAAGTCGGTTTATAAACAAACTATCTCTAGATATTAATGAAGGATAGTTAAAAATTCTCTCAAGGTCTATAATTTATTAGAATATGTCAAAAATACCAGGATTTTCAGCGTCACCCCGCTCGGTTAAATATTTTAAAAAATAAATAAATATTCAGAGAGCTATGGGAAGTTCTTGTAAACCCCCTGGGATACTAAACATGGTCTACTTGCAGCGGGTAAATGAATGCATGATGCCAAGATAACTTTGTTGGGGTACTGAACAGGCCCGCTGGCAGCGAAGCAATGTCAGGTATATGAAAATTCTTAGATATGGAATCTTTTGACTTTAAATGTCCTTCGTTTTGACCTGGAACTTCTTGTCAGGATACAGATATTGGAGTGGGTTAAATGGAATTCCTGTCAAGGCTATGGATGCCTGCTGGAAACAACGGCTCTGTCAACAGTATTGGAGATTTTAACCTTAATATCATGACTCTCTTTGGTTAAGATTGTCATCGTTTTTTTTTCTTTTAAAATAAAAAGCAATCTAAAACTAGAATTTTTTATGATTGATAATGATGTTCAAACAGTTTCTTGGTTGTTTTCGAGCTGGAGTTTTTCTGATTATCCTAATCCGGACTTGTTCGTTTGGCAGAGATAACCTATGTCACCATTGTTGGCAGCCATATTCATCTCTATTTTTTACAAGCTTCCTACACATGTTTTTTAAATTCTCATTACTCGTCACAACCTTTCTCATTAAATGACACTATTATCCATTGCTTTCTGCGTACCTACTTTTCGATTTTGTTTTCATGACTGCAAGCATGAAAACTCACAGCTGGAATTCATGATTGATTTCATCTAAGGATTAATGTTCATATGGTTTATCATTTGTTTGTCTTATTTTATCATGAACATGGTTGTTTACATGGTTATCACCCCTTGGTCTCGAACAAACCTTGGTTACATATGTATCAAACCACCACCCATTTAGCATTTGACTATTGTTAACATGGTTTTGATTTATAAAATCTTTGATGCAATGGTTTATTTGACATATTGATTTTTTGATCAAATCGTGGATATGCAATTGTTTATTTGACATTTTGATCGAATTTTTGGACATGCATATGATGGTTTTTAACTGTTATGATTTTTTATGTACCATTACACCAAGGTGTCTTTCCAAGTATAGCCTGATATGATGTTTTTTCATGGCCTCGATCTACACCACTGTCCTCGCACGCATAGCAATAATGCTCCTTCCTAGCATTTCGAGCTTCCTTTGCATTGTGTTGGGGAAGCTCAGGGCAATGGCTCTGTGCCTATTCTGTCGAACCCTATCACCGAATACCCTATCAATTTTGTGCTCTAAGCCATGGCCCCTGTAGTGAGAATTGAACCCAACGGTGTCCAGACTTTGTTATTGTTTGATAATGCCCAAGAAGACTTAGAGAGGAATGGTTGGCGGGTCTTTGTTGAGAAGTTCGAGGGTTTTAATTTAGCAGTTGCTCAATAATTCGCGCTAACGTTCGATGGTTGCAGAGCTAAAATTGGAGATGTCCAGCTTGAGTTAAGCGAAGATTTCATTAGCTCAGCCACCTGTCTACCAGCCGTGGGACAAAAGTGGTTCAAAAACTCAAAGGTTGATGAGGTTCCTTGGTCACTGTTGTTTACCTCAAGGAAGATTACCAGTTGCGACAAAGGTATGCTCGTTACAGCTGTAAAACCTAGATGGCACGATCTGTTAGCTATTGTCAAGCAGTTCGTTACCTATGAGGGTAGATATGGTTTGGTTTTCTTATATCACTTGGGGTTGCTCATGAGTTTTATTGACTTTCCCCTAAACATGCCCTATTTTATTCTTTGAAGTTTATACAAAATGGAAAATCATTTTAAAAGGAAGAAATATGATTCTAGCTTGTTCCACCACTGTTTGATTAAAATTATTATGGTTCATCAGTTGAAGTTAAACGATGATTGTTGCGACGCCTTCCTGTTAAGGAATGGTTTTGCTAGCACTGAAATAGGACAGGTTGACAAGTCTGTCGTTACAGAAACCCTCGTCGAGCATGCCGTCCCTCCTCCTTCGCTCTTTCCCTCTGTGGAACCCTCGACCTATCAAGACACTACCCAACCTGACACTCTACCTGATTCGTATCCCAAAGGTGGTTGTAAATCTATTAAAAAATCTGCAAAGAAAAAGTGTAAAGGTAATAGTGATATCAATTACAATAGCAATTGTGTTGAGCGAGGATTCCGATTTGGAAATTGAACGGTTTCTAAATGAAGAATATCCATATTTGTATAGAATTTTCTCTGGTAAACCCTATGGTTATGTGACAAACCTTCCCCTGTGTCTTAAAGACAACCTTGACTTCCCTAGAATCAAACTCAACAGTGAACCTACAGGCCGAATGGAAAATTCTCCACTTGTTAATGCTATCACTGCTAATACACAGTCTATTCAGTCACAATGCCACGAATGTCAGTCATGGCTCGATAGGTATTACAGAGATGTGCCTTTACTTCAATCTCGGATCAAATCCTTGGAAGACCAGGTGAATTTTCTAACGAAGGAGAATGATAGACTGCAAAACGTAGCTCAAACCAATGATAAAAGACAAAAAACCACAGGGTCTGTTGTTTTTAAGAATGTGGAAGTAGCAACTGCCATTGTGAATTCGAAAATTTCTTGATTAAGACGAATCCCTTAATCTGAGGTATGGTGTTTGAAATAAATTTAGGATGATTTGGTATTTGTTTTTAATTAGAATACATGATTTGTTTGCACAAATTATATTTGGTCTATTTTGATTGACTCAATAAAACATGATTCTAGTTATAATTATAACTAGCTACAGAATCGTGAGTTTCTGTAGCTAGTTACTAAAATTCGAATTCTCTGTTTTTACAACTAAAATACAATATGAAATCATTTATTCTTGTGGGTTTACAGGTACATACGATTTCTAAAAGAAGATTTGAATCACTGGTGGCATCTCTCAGCATGCTATTTCTTTATGTGTTTTTAGAATAGGCTGTTAGTTTTGATAACAATGAGAATCTGGGAGGTCGCATCCCCCACAAATTTTGGAACAAATTTGATGATATCCATAGGAAACGTTTTGATCTTGTAGCCTATAAAAATGTATTGTTTTGTAAACTAAGAACCATCCCCGCCTGGGAGCAGAAACTATGGATTTATGATTGATAGACTTGAATGGAAGTTGATGTTGGTACGGCTTTAGCTTCGACATATGATATTTTTGTTCAAATTTTGCTCATTTTGATTTGTAATCAAATTGTGACTACTTTAGATATCATGGTTTATTACAGGTTGATATGATGGGATTTATATGATGTCCATGTTTTATGTCTCTCATTTTATATACAACAATTAATTTGTTCAAATTTGATGATTAGAAGGTTAATCTTCTTTATTCAATGAGCAATTATATGCAAATTTTTATAGCCAGCTTTATCTTAATGTGATCATTTGTCAAATTATAAAATCGTTGTTGCTACATCTCTTACATGTTCTATCATTATCATTCAATCATTACTGCTTCGCGTTTACGAGAAGCATTGGTAAGATCTGGTGCGGGTTGGCCTCATCAAACAACAAAATTAGATGCTATGCACAGGACGAATAGGAGATGCGATTACAGGTTGGTTTGCTAGTTTCATTTTATTAGTTTAATTAATATAAGAATTTCCTGTAGTCTAAATACATTGTATTGTTTGTTATTTTTGTTTCTCAATTAGACAACTACCATTTCATTTCTTGTTTATAAAAGTTATAAAAAATCAAAAACACTGAATGATAGCTTCACTGTTATAAATCAATCTATATTTGATTTTTGCAGGTTTAGATCAAGATTTGCATTTTGTGAATATTATACATATATTAGAAATATAATCATATCAATACACTTTACATATAATAAGTAGAAATACTATTTTATAAATATTAGTTAGTAAACTGTGAATATATTTTAGATTTGTATAAGTTTTCAGCAGCTGTTTTTCATTAAGTTAGTTTCATTAGTTTTGTTTTTTCACTTTCATAGGACTTATATTGGCCAACGGAGCCGCTAAACCTATCAGAGTGGATTAATCCAAACGACTTGGGTTAAGTAGACAACCCCGGACCAGATTCACTCCTCCAGTTGACGAGCGATCAATTTTGCCTGTCAACAAATGGCGCTAGAAGGAGAGCTTGAAAATTATTAATGGCACGAGGTGGTTTTAAGACTTCTCCACCACCTACCCACTCACCTATAGTGACTAGAATTCATTCAAATGACAACGTTATCCCTCAAACAGAAACCACATCAAACAATGATCTACAGATCATAGTTGAACCAGTAACTCCAAATCCTACAGGTGGTGATGTACAAGAGATTGTTCATCAATCTCTCATAAGAACACACAGTGCCTTCGCCCATTTAAGACAACCAAACCGACCTTTCAATCAACCATTAGAATTCTCTGATATCAGAGAACAACTTGGAGGCACTAACCTCACTTTAGACCCTATAGATCCAATCCTCATTCCTGCAGTAGGAGGATTTGGTATACCACCATCACCACTGGCTTCATTTCCTTCTTCTTCTGGAGAGGAGTCCTCTGATGAAGGTAGTTCCTCATCCCATCCTTCAACACCACCCACACCTATGGCCAAATAGAAAAATCCCACCAGACCTTGGCTCGACCAAGATGCAGTGGCCATACCTGGGACTCATCATCCCTTACCCAAACACCCGGAGAAGTGGCTCCCTAAATTTGACCTGGACTCTAAAAAGATCGCTGAAGATCACATCAAAAAGTTTATGTTAGCCATTAGACTCTATAGTGTCAATCATGAAGACGTATTTTGTAGATTGTTTCCCTACACCTTTGAGGGTAATGCCTCTACCTGGTACTTTTCCCAACAACCCCATACCATCGTGTCATGGGAGAAGTTTGAATCCTTCTTTCTTGAGAATTTTTGAGATGACAAGTCCCCAAAAGTTCTAGTCATGGAGCTTTCTAGTTTAAGAATGAACCCCAAAGAGAAAATCAAAGACTTTAATCAAAGATTCTTAACACTAAAGAAACAAATCCCTACGGATTCGATGCCTGCCGAGAATCTTATCATAGCGTATTATACGAAAGCCTTGCATCAAAGCATAGCCATTTGGGTAAAAAGATCTAAAAATCCACATTGTTAGAAGCCTTGGAAGAGGCTATTCAGATCAAGAAAGAAATCCTCAGCTTAAAAGACACTACTAGCAATGAAATAGAGACTAGTTCATCTTCCAAAAAGAAAATTGAAATCCTCCCTAGACCTTCCCAAAACAAAACACAACCTGAAAGCTCAGATCTAGAAAACTTACAGAAAGTCGTTCAAAAACTGTCCAATCAAGTTATAGATTTGAAAAGGATGGCTGAAGAAGCTTCTTCGAGCAAATGGCCTTACAAACCCCCGTTTAGGAAGCCTTTTCCCACCAACTGACCTAATTCAAATATTGAAGGCCTGAATCTAGAAAGCCTGCAATTCGCTATTCAAACGATTCTAGAAGCAAAAGATAACTTGATGCCTCCTGAAATCCCTAAGGAAGTAGTTGAACAAGAGACAGTAGAAGAAGATGAGTCCTCTCTGAACATTTTTGGACATTTCTCGTATAGTATTTTTCAAGCTAATTTCGAGACAGTACATCCTTACAATACTAGGAGTAAGACAACAAACAAGCCTTCTTCTGAAATCACTACGACTTTGCCCCCAAAACAGTCTAAACCAAATGAGACTAAACAGAATTTTGTAAACCCAAGCTTAGATTATGATTTGGTTGAAGATCTAAAAAAGTTAAAGGTTAATATTTCTGTTTATGAATTATTGAAATTCCCGTTTCTTCTACAAAAAATGCTACAGAATATTGCAGAGAACAACAAAAATGGCAATCCAAGTAGTAACAAAGGTTTTCAAAACAACCCCAAAGTTCCTTAGAAGGCCTCCGCCAAGACTACTTCTGATTCTCCCGAGAAAATAGACCTTCCTATAAATAATGTAACAAATGTAGATAAATTGGTTTTGGAGGTTGCGAGTAAAAAGAAACAAGCTTCCTCCATTAGTACTCGCAGAAATGTCCCTCCTTTTTTGTTAACTTTTGAAATCGTCAATAGGAATGTGCACAATTGTATGGTAGATTCAAAAGCATTATCCAACGTAATGCCATGGTCTGCGTGTCAGAAGATTAATGCTGAAGTTCAACCATCCACCTTGAAAATCATCCAGCTTGATCAAACTAGTGTTAAAGTTATAGGCGAATTGAGAAATGTGCTTATAAGATTGTCGTCTAACCCTAAAGTCCATCAAGTGATTTATATTATTGTCTTAGATATTCTAGAAGTTAATGTTTTTTTTTTAAGCAGAGACTGGTCAGAACAACTACACGACTATTTTGCGACAGATTGGTCCCACTTGTGGCTACCCGAGAATGGAAAGCCCAACAGAATCAAGGTAAATCATGAACGTTACCTAAAGTTCACAGTGATAGATTTAAATGATCCCAATGAGCCATTTACACCTTCTGTCGATTCACCCAAAATACAAGGGATGTGTTAGAAACAATTTTTGTCTTGGGAACAAAAGTACCCAGGTCTGCAGGTTGCACGGGAAGCGCCCAAGCGCAGAGTGGGAGAATCTCTTTTCGGGTTACAAGTCAAGCGAGTGGGCGAAGTTTTTTTATCAGCAGCTGAGATCCACCTATAAAGCTGATCGATGGTCATCAGGATTTCGGGGCTGCCAAGTTGCCCGGGATTTAGCACAAAAGGTAGCACCCATAGTTCAAGATAGATCTGGGTCATCCGATCCAATTAAGACAGGTGGTAGCCATTTAACATTGCGGGGATCAGTGTTTTAGGAGAAAAGGGACCTCCCATTCATTGTAGCTGAAATTGTCGATCGACGAAATGCCAAGGGCATCTTTGGAGCCAAGCCCACGGTCCTAGCGCCAGGTCACGTCAAGCGAGCCTGGGAATGAAGGTAGCCCCCTTTTAGATAACGAATGCGACCTCATCCATTCATCTTAAGGGAACGCGGTGCACATCCATGCCATGTCGGCATTCGAGAGTTCGAGGGGTAAGTGCTCCTTGTCATTTCACATCTCGAAACCTCGAATCCCGAATCGCTGAAAGTGCCCAGAATCGGGCCCATGGTTTTGGCGCCTGGTCACAATGGAGCAGACCTGAAGCAGGGGCGCTAATGTTTATTATTTGCAAAGACGGGTCCCAAAGTGCTGAGAGCGATCCTAGTCATTCATCCCAGAGGAACACATGGTGCACGATTAGGTTCTTCGTCTTTTCACCCATTGCGATTTCGAAGCACAAGTAGAAACTCTTTCATATCCTCGAAGTGTGAAGCGTCAAAGACATCTCAGACCCGGGCCCACAGTATTACTAAATTAATTTAGGACCATCATATCAGTGGGGGGACACGTGGCGATTGTTAGGCCCTCCCGACATTTCGCCCATCGTGACTTTGAAGAGAAAAGACCTACTCCTTCCTATTCTGGAACCCCGAAATGCTGAAAGAAACTTTTAAGATAGGCGTAGGGTCACGGCCCGTGCTCACTTGAGGGAGTATAAAAGGCTGTACAAAAGGGGCCAAAGGCATCAAGTTGAGTTTCAGAAGGGGGGCATTGTGTTCTCCAGATGTCGATTCGACGTGATCTAAATCCTGATACCTGCTTGGAACAAATGAAGAAGAGAGAGGGTGGTTGATAACTTGCCTCACTCATTAATTGCAAGGTATGGACGTCCTGGATGAAATTCTACCCGAGATGGTCCTCTGTACTGGTTCTTTCCATGGAAGCCACGCTGAGTCCTCAACTCTCCAGGGAAGCCTGCGCATGCTAGTTCAACATTTAAGGGTTCAACTACCCCCTGGCACAAGCCATACAGAATTAAGGTGGTGTATGAAAGAGGAGTGCAGATCAGATTTGATTGAAGAGACTCCTAATCTCAAAAGTCTAGTAGATCTCTGTTGGGCAAATGTTTAGGGGTATATATAATTAGTTTTGATATTTTTCAAAGTATCGATGGTAGAGCGAAGCTCTCGACTGTAAAGTTTTAACAGACACTCTAGTTCTCTGGTTATGCATCTGTATGTAAGATTTCTTGTTTAATGATAGACAGTCTTCTCACCCCATCTAGTTTTCATCTCATACTGAGGGGATTTGTGATCAACTAATTCGTGCGAATTATTTCAATTATGTTATGATAAAGGATTTATTGTTGCATTGTTGTATTCTCTGGTTTTCTGCATCTGAATGTAAGAATATCTTACGTTTAGATGTTTTCTCCTACAGTCTGTTAGAAACCTGATGTTTACAACAGACCTTTGCAGTTCTCTTATACAATTCTTCCCCCTACTCACCGTTACTACAACTCACTGTTTGAAGTTTATCTAAGACCTCACTTGCCCATGCATGCCTGGCCTAGTTTCGGAGTTAGAACAACATTTTTTTGAGTTAACTTCCATTCGTTCACCCCTTTTTATAAACAAATCGCGACATAAACTGATGGGCGTCAGGCTCTACTCCTACTGCAATCCAGAAGTGACTTTCGTCACCAACTTTTCTGGCATGTTGGCAACGAAAGTCACTCCTCAATTGCAGAAGGAGAAGAGGTTGATGCCCATTAGTTTATGTCATGATTTGTTTATAAAAAGGGGTGATCGAATGGAAGTTAACTCAAAACAATGTTGTTCTAACTCCAAAACTAGGTTAGGCATGCATGGGCAAGTGAGGTCTTAGATAAAATTCAAACAATGAGTTGTAGTAAGGGTCAGTAGGGGGAAGAGTTGTATAAGAGGACCGTAAAAGTATGTCATAAACATCAAGTTTCTAATAGACTGTAGGAGAAAACATATAAACGAAAGATCTTCTTACATTCAAACGTAGAAAAATAGAGAATACAACAATGCAACAATAAATCCTTTATCATAACATAATTGTAATAATTCACGTGAATCAATCAATCAAGAATCCCCTTAGTATGAGATGAAAACTAGATGGGGTGAGAAGAATATCTGTCATTAAACAAGAAATATTACATACAAATGCATAACCAGAGAACTAGAGTGTCTGTTAAAACTTTACAGTCGGGAGCTTCGCTCTACCATCGATACTTTGAAAAATATCAAAACTAAGTATATATACCCCTAAACATTTGCCCAATAGAGACCTACTAGACTTTCGGGATGAGGAGTCTCTTCAATCAAATCTGATTTACACTCCTTTGTCATACGCCACCTTAATTCTGCATGGCTCGTGCCAGGGGGTAGCAGAGCCCTTAAATGCTGAATTAGCGTGCACATGCTTCCCTGGTGAGTCGAGGACTCAGTGTGGCTTCCATGGAAAGAACCAGTACAGAGGACCATCTCGGGTAGGCTTTCAGCCAGGATGTCCATACCTTGCAATTAATGAGTGAGGTGAGGTTTCAACCACCTTCTCTCTTCTTCATTTGTTCCAAGAAGGTATCGGGATTTAGATCACCTTGAATCAACATCTGGAGAACATAGTGTCCCCCTTCTGAAACTCAACTCGGTGCCTTTGGCCCCTTTTGTACAACCCTTTCTACTCCCTCAAGTGACCACGGGCCATGACCCTATGCCTGTATTCAAAGGTGATTTTGACATTTCAGGGTTCGCGGATAGGAAGGAGTAGGTATTTTCTCTTCAACGTCACGATGGGCGAAATGCCGGGAGGGCCTAATGGTCGCTACACATCGCCCCACTGATCTGATGGTCCTAAATTAATTTGGTAATACTGTGGGCCTGGGTCTGAGACATCTTTGATGCTTCACACTTTGAGGATATGAAAGAGCTTTTACTTGCGCTTCGAAATTGCGATGGGAGAAAAGACGAAGAACCTAATCGCGCACCATGTGTTCCTTCGGGATGAACGGCTAGGATCGCTCTTGGCTCTTTGGGATCCATCTTGCCAAATAATAAACATTAGTGCCCCTCCTTCAGGTCTTCTCCTTTGTGACTAGGTGCCAAAACCATGGGCCCGATTCTGGGCGCTTTCGGCACTCAGGATTTGATGTTTCGAGATGTGAAATGATGAGGAGTGCTTACCCCTCAAACTCTTGAATGTCGACATGGCACGGATGTGCACCGCATGTCCTTAAGATGAATGGCTAAGGTAGCATTCATTATTTAAAAGGGGGTTGTGTTCATTCCTATGCTCTCTTGACGTGACCTCGCGCTAGGACCATGGGCTCGGCTCTAAAGGTGCCCTCGACATTTCCCCGATCGGCAATTTCAGCTGCAATGAATGGGATGTCCCTTGTCTCTTGAAACACCGATCCCCACAATGATGACTAGCTGACACCTGTCTTAACTGGATCGGATGACCTAGATCTGTCTTGAACTATGGGTGCTACCGTTTGTGCTAAATCCCAGGCAACTTGGCAGCCCCGAAATCTCGATGACAGTCGATCAACTTTATAGGTGGATCTCGGCTGCTAACAACAAAACTTTGCCTGCTCGCTTGACTTGTAACCCAAAAAGAGATTCTCCCGCTCTGTGCTTGGGCGCTTCCAGTTCAACCTGTAGACCTGGGTACTTTTGTGCCCAAGACAAAAATTGTTGCTAACATTAGGCTCCATGAGGAATAGAGTTATCCCTGTGATGCTCTAAGAACTCATTCTGCAGCTTCAATACCTTTCTATTGGGCTATGGAGTCATTTACTAAGCTGAAAATATGCAAAAAATAAAATGATCAAAGAACCAAAGGACAATATTTACAAACAAAGGAGCCTTCTAAGGCTCAAACAAAACATTTATTCAGAAAGTGCCCATTTACTGGGCTGTTGAAAACCTCTTCACCCTCCAAATCTTCTAGCCTGTACGTGTTGTTTGAGAAAACCTAAGAGATTTTGAAGGGGCCGATCTAGAGGGCATCAAACTTGTTGTGTTTGCCCTTATCCTGTGTGGGTGCATCCCACTTAAGTATCAAATCCCCGATCTCGAAATCTTTCTTCTTGACCTTCCTGTCAAAATCTTGTTTGACCTTTTGTTGATGACTATGAGCTGCGTCCCTCACCTATTACCTGATCTGTTGTACTTCCATTATTTGATGAATCCTTCTGATCATATGATCCGGATCTCCTTCATAATCTTGAAAGAACTTCACCACAGGTAAGGCGAGCTGAGTGGGAAAAACCGCCTCTGCTCCGTAGACTAGCTGGAAAGGCAAGGTGCCCAAGGATTTCTTCGTTGTCACTCGATCAACCCATAGAGAAAATTTCAACTTTGAATCCTAGGCCCTTTTGTTGTCCTCCAATAGTCTTTTGATGATCCTTATCAGGATTTTTTTGGAGGACTCTGCTAAACCATTTTCCTGGGGATAATAGGGGGTGGAGTGAATTAGCGAGATCTGGAACTGCTCATAGAACTTAATTAGAGGATCAGACTTGAGAGAAGTAGCATTATCAGTGAAGATCCTACTGGGACAACCAAATTTGGCTATGATATCCTCTAGAAAGCTGATAACTACTTTGTGTGATGCACTTCTGGTGGGGGTAGCTTCTATCCACTTGGTGAAATAGTCTGTTGCAGTCAGGATCCATCTGTGTTGGCCACTTGAGGGAGGATGGATTTCCCGATGAAGTCTAGCCCCCACTATTGAAAAGGTGCTTAAGCCACTATAGGCTTCAGTGGTAGTGGTCTAAGCTGCTGCTTTCCTGAGAACTTCTGGCATTTGATGCAGGCCCTGATTTCTTTGCTGACATCAATGAATAAAGTGGGCCAGTAATACCTATCCCTAAGGATTTTGTGAGCTGTGGTATTCTAGAAATGATGCCCCCCACAAAGGCCTCTATGGAAATCAAGCATAACTTTCTAGGCTTCTGGTGGGTTCAAACATCTTAGCAGCATCCCCAAAGGGTCTCTCCAGTATAAGACTTGCCCAACGAGGCAATATCTGACCGCCTTGAGCTTTAAATCTCTTGCCTTACTTTTACCCATTCCATCCCAAAGCTTCAACTCTTGTAGAAAGTACAAAATGTCACAATACCAGGCACATTCTGCCAATGATAAGCCATCCTGAGAGCATTGGTTGGGCAACTCAACTTACTGATTTCCTGGGAAAGTATTGATGAAACTAACCCCCAAGGCTTCGCAATTGGATTCAACCAGTAGCTTGGCTAAACCTTGCCCCTTAACCAACTTGGTGGGCTTTATCTCTAAGTCAAATTCCAGGATCCTAGCAATCCATCTGCCTCTTCTCCCATCTATATTGGGCTATACAAGGATGTCCTTCACAGAAGCCAAAGGAACGTATGCAATCACCTTTGAGTGCAAGACATAGACTCTTAAAGCTTTGAGAGCATTCACTAAGGTATAGGCCTGTTTCTCCATGATTTCATACCTAATATCTGTATCTCTTAATGCCTTGCTGAAGAAGGCAATGGGTTGTTCTCATCCTTCCTCATTTCTCTTCAACAAGACCGCTGCTACTATATCAAAAGAAGCAAAAGAGAAAATTAGGAACTCTTTGGAATAGTCAGGACTAATCAACACAGGTGTCTCAGTCAATGCCCTTTTTATTCGGATAAAATATTCCCTAGGTTCAGTGGCCCATTTCAGTTCATTTCCCTTCCTGAGCATGGTTGTGATGTGTTTCACCAACTCGGCAAAATTTGAGACGAATCACCTCAAGAAATTAATCTTCCCCAAAAATGCCTGAACTTCCTTCTTGGATCTAGGAAGTGACAGGGTTTGAATTGCCTCCACTCTACTGGGATCAATTCTCACTCCTTCTGCTGATACTATATGGCCTAATAGCTTTCCCTCCATCATAAAAAACAAGTATTTCTTGGGATTTAGGGAAATACCAAACCTCCGGCACTTCGAGAAAACTTTTCTTAAGTGATAGCAGCGCTCTTTATCAAACCTGGAGAAGACTGTGATGTCATCTAGGTAGATCACTACAAAGTGGTCTTTCTCCCCGATGAAGGCTATATCCATGGCTTGCTGAAATGTTTCTCTTGCATTCATTAGTCCAAATGGCGTTTTGGCATACATGAATGTGCCCCAAGGAGTGGTGAAGTTTGTCTTTTCCCTGTCCTCAGGCATGGCCAATATTTGATTATAGCTAGAAAACCCATCGATCATGGATATCCTGGATGCATCAGTTACCCTCTGCAGTATGTGTTCCATCTTAGGTACGGGGTAATTGTCCTTCTTTGAGCTCCTGTTCAGGTTCCTAAAGTCGACACAAAGCCTAATTTCTCCACTTTTCTTCCTCACCAAGACCAAATTGGCCACCCATTCGGAATATCTCAAGGGGATGATGATCTGAGCCTCTAACAACTTCTTCACTTCTTTCTCCATGACAGGCAGCAACATGGGATTTATCTGTCTTAGCTTCTGCCTAAATGGCCTAGCCTCTTCCTTCAGTGGGATCTTGTGCTCAATGATAGATGTGTCATAAGTCTTGAGGTCTTCGTAGGTCCACGCAAACACATCAGTGAATTCCTTTAATAATTTAGTATATTCCGTCCTCTGTTCATTATTCAGGTTGCTTGATAATTTGATAAACCTGGGCTCCTCCTGTGTGCCAATGTTGCATTTGGCTGTATAAGCATATTCATTTGAAACCTTACCCTTTACCGCCACATCATTCCCATAAAACAGTCTTTCTAAAGGGAGTAGTCCCCTCGAAATGTGATTACTAGGAAGCTGAATAACCTGGTGATTAGCAATTTCATTTAGAAACACCACAGGGTGAGGGTCACCTTCTGGGTCAAGATTGTTAGCACTGAAATTTCGTCCGCACATGGCGACAAGAACTCCACATCATCTGCACATAGCGACAAGGACTCTACATCATCAAAACAGCAATGAATTCATTCATGGCACTAGTCACAGCATTCCAGAAGGGTCAAATACTATACAAAAATTGAAAGACACTTCACATCATAAGGTGCGCGCGTATGCGCGGGATAAGAACGTGTTGTGCGC
>SNQJ01S0119221.1:8496-18535 GCA_010110895.2 Picea sitchensis
TGTGTGCTAGGTTTTCTTGGTGGTGGAGGTATTTCTCTTGAAGAATATCGCAAAGGATTGGTTGGGTTTTCTTCCCTTGTTGAGAAGGGTTTCCTAGGATACTTCTTGTGTACTTGTGCATGGTGTTTCTTCTTATGATCTTGGTTGTTGCAACAAAATTATTTATGGTTTAAGTAAAATTATAAAATGGAATGAAATTCATGCTTAAACCTTGCCTATTGAAAAATCAACAAGGACAACACCTCATTTGGACATACACACCAACTAGCTCTGTAGTGTGCAAGTCTTGGACGAGAACCTATTGCAACTGGGGGTGGAATCAAGGAGGGTCTTGGTATATCTCTTGGTATATCTTGGTTAAGTGGTGCACTACTCTTCCTAGTGAAGAAGTAGAGGAGGATATTCTGCTTTGTTTTTGGTCTATCTACATTGAGAAAGTATTTACTGGGTTTTCTTCCCCGTGAGGGTTTCCCAAGATAAAATGTTGTGTACCTTGTGAATGAGTTTCTTTCAGTGATCCTCATATGATGTTGATGTATTAAATGCTCATGTAATTTGGATATAACTTAATAACAAAATTAAAACTTAACATGGTATCAAAGCTAGACTGAATAAGAGAATTGTTATTGGGTATTTACATTTCTTGGTTGCCGGGACAAGAAAATTAGGGCTTTTTACAGAGAAATAATTTTTTACCAAGGATAACATTGGGAGTCGTTCCTCAACATAGCATATCCTTTGATAGCCTGGATGAAGTTTTCTAGTGGTTAAATCTTCCAAAAAGTCAAAATTAGGGTTTGAATAGTACCAAAAAACCAGAGAACCAGAAAATCTGAAATTACCAGTCCAGACTTGTGCAGGTCAAGTTTCAAAGGTCAAATATTGGAATTCTTAGAAACAACCAACACCATTAAACTCGCCTCAGCCCAATACATCTTCTGGTAATCTCTATTTCATTTTTTGAGCACCTTCAATTTTGATCATTTTTCTAGCCTCAGGGTCAAAATTCCTTCAAGCACTAAGCTTGATGAAAAGTTAGAAGGTGCGGAAAATTTCATGCTTGGAAATACAGAATTGGTCTCATTCTCGAAGAGAATGATCTTATGCAATTTATAATAAATAATGTTCCAGATCCTGAAGGAAATGAGGCCAAAGAGAATTACAAGAAGGACATGATTAGGGAAAAGAGAATAATGGCAGATTTCACCAAAGACCACTTGATCCCTCATGTGTATTCCAAGGATACCCCAAAGGAAATGTTTGATGCCCTATCTAGGATGTATGAAGGAATAGGTATTAAAAAGAATATTAACTTGAGAACCCAACTCAAGAATGATAAAATGCAAAAGGGAGAAACAGTTCAAGATTACTTTTCTAGGGTTTCTCAGTTCAAGGAACAACTAGAAGCAATTGGAGACAAGGTAGATGAAGATGAAATAGTGATGACTTCTCTCAATGGTCTCACAAGACCTTGGGATGATTTTATCCAAACAGTGTGTGCCAAAAAAGAAAAACTTCAATTTGATAGTTTATGGGAAGAGTGTGTTCAGGAAGATGCAAGAGTTGAAAACAAAGAAGCCTCTCTAAGAGAAGATGAATATCAATCTTTAGTTTCTCATGCAAAAGGAAGGGTAAAGAGGGAGAATCACTTTCATAAGGAGACTCACTCTCATAAGGAGCCTCACTCTCCTAAGAAATTTCAGAAGTACCAGAAAGGACAAAGGAGTCAAAGGGATTTCTCCTCCTACAAGTGCTATCATTGTGAGAGGATGGGACACATTGCTAAAAATTGTCCTCTCAAGATAGAATAATACACGAAGAAAAATAACAAAAGACATCATGCCCATGCAACCGAAGATGATGAGCCACCCAAGAAGACAACTAGAGAAGAGATAGAAGAAGGTGGCTTGTACAAATTAAAAGGTCACTCAGATGCATCCTTAACACACATTATTGTAAGTCCATGTGAACTTTGGCATAGAAATCTTTCTCACATTAANTTCAAGATTACTTTTCTAGGGTTTCTCAGTTCAAGGAACAACTAGAAGCAATTGGAGACAAGGTAGATGAAGATGAAATAGTGATGACTTCTCTCAATGGTCTCACAAGACCTTGGGATGATTTTATCCAAACAGTGTGTGCCAAAAAAGAAAAACTTCAATTTGATAGTTTATGGGAAGAGTGTGTTCAGGAAGATGCAAGAGTTGAAAACAAAGAAGCCTCTCTAAGAGAAGATGAATATCAATCTTTAGTTTCTCATGCAAAAGGAAGGGTAAAGAGGGAGAATCACTTTCATAAGGAGACTCACTCTCATAAGGAGCCTCACTCTCCTAAGAAATTTCAGAAGTACCAGAAAGGACAAAGGAGTCAAAGGGATTTCTCCTCCTACAAGTGCTATCATTGTGAGAGGATGGGACACATTGCTAAAAATTGTCCTCTCAAGATAGAATAATACACGAAGAAAAATAACAAAAGACATCATGCCCATGCAACCGAAGATGATGAGCCACCCAAGAAGACAACTAGAGAAGAGATAGAAGAAGGTGGCTTGTACAAATTAAAAGGTCACTCAGATGCATCCTTAACACACATTATTGTAAGTCCATGTGAACTTTGGCATAGAAATCTTTCTCACATTAAATACAAATCCCTACCATATGTGATCAAGGTAGTCACAGGTTTACCATAATTAATGGTTGATCATGAAGGTGTATGTAAAGGATGTGCACAAGGAAATATTACAAAGAATCCTTTTCCAAAAAGTCACAACAAAGCGGATGGACTATTGGATATTGTTCATTCAGATGTATGCGGTCCAATGCCATCAACTTCATTAAGAGGGTATGTATACTATGTCACATTTATTGATGATTACTCTAATAATACTTGGGTTTATTTCTTAATGTTAAAAGATGAAGTGTTTGAAATATTCAAAGAGTTCAAAGCTTTAGTAGAAAACCTCTTCGAGAAGAATATTAAGATACTCAGGTCAGATAATGGAGGAGATAACACTTCAAAAGAATTCAAAGACTTTTTTAGAGATGTCGGAATTAAGAGGGAGCTCACCACTTATTACAACCCACAACAAAATGGTGTAGCAGAAAGAAATAATCGAACAATCATGGAAGTAGTGAAATCCATGATCCATGATCAAGTTCTTCCAATGCACTTATGGATTGAAGTAGCCAGAACAACAGTGTATGTCCAAAACATAATATCCCATAGTTCACTTGGATTCAAGACTCTTGAAGAGATGTTTACCGGAAAGAAGCCAAAAGTCAACCATCTCAAAATATTTGGTTTTCCAGTCTATGTACATATTCTGAAAGAGAAGAGAACCAAGCTAGATCCTTATGGAAAGAAAGGAGTATTTGTTGGATACTGTGAGCTATCCAAGGCCTTCAAAATCTACATCCTAGGTTACTGTCAAATTAAGATTAGCCGATATGTTATCCTTGATGAAGATGAAACTTTCAATAAATAGAGGAAATGTCAATTGGAAGAAGTCTATGAAGAAGAACCTATAGCTCCTAGAGTTGCAGAACCTAACAAGGAAGTTGCAGTTACTCTTGATGATGTCATACCAAAGGATCATGATATGGTGGAACCTCAGGAACCACCTCGTGAGATCATCTCTCACAAGAGGAAACCATCTTGGGCACATGAGATCATTCAAGATGTAGAGAAGTATGGTGCTCCCGAAGGAACCATGAGACAAAGCAAGAAGCCTAAGTCATACTCTAGTTATGTGGCTTTGATGTGCGATCTTGTTAATAAGGAACCTACTTTATTTGAAGAAGATGTTCAAAATAAGGAATGGATGGATGCCATGACTGAAGAATACCAATCTATTATGAATATTGATGTGTGGGAAGTGGTTCCCAAACTAGAAAACAAAGATGTATTATCTTCTAAATGGATATTCAAAATAAATCATGCAGCAGATAGAAGTATTGAGAAATGCAAAGCAAGATTTGTGGCTTGTGGATTTTCCCAGAAAGAAGGCATTGATTATGAAGAAGCCTTTTCTCCAATAGCAAGATACACATCTATCATAACCATCATGGCACTTGCAGCCAAGATGAAGTCGAAGTTACACCAAATGGATGTGAAAACAACCTTATTGAACGATATTATTGAAGAAGAAGTGTATATAGAACAACCACCAGGTTTCGAAGTACAAGACAGGAAGACTCATGTTTGCAAGTTGAAGAAGGATATGTATGGTTTGAAGCAAGCTCCAAGAGCTTGGTATGGTAGGATTGATAGTTTTTTGATGAGCTTGGTCTTTACCAAGAGTAAAGTTGATCCCAACCTTTACTTCAATATTGTGGATGATGGACTGGTTATATTGTTGCTATATGTGGATGACTTATTCTTGACAAGTGAAGAAAAGCTCATCACAAATTGTAAGAAGAAGCTTGTCGTTGACTTTGAAATGAAGGATCTAGGCATGATGCACTATTTATTAGGTCCTGAAGTATGGAAGAGCCCGGAAGAGATTTTCCTTAATCAAGGAAAGTATGTTGTGGAAATTATAAATAGATTTGACATGATGGAATGTAAAGCTATGTCCACTCCTATGGAGACGAATATAAATTTATTGGCTGATACTTCATCAAAAATAGTTGATGTTACTCTATACAGATAGATGATTGGTTTGTTGATGTATTTGATGAATACCAGACCAGATATATTCTTTGATGTGAACACCTTGAGTCAGTTTCTGGTGGAGCCCAGATGTGTTCACCTTGTCAATGCAAAGCATGTGATGAGATACCTTAAGAGTACATTGGACTATGGCCTATATTTTACTGGATATTGTGACTTTAGATTGTATGGATATATTGATTCAGATTGGGATATAAGTGCTTCAGATAGAAAAAGCACTTCTGGATGTTGTTTCAGTTTGGTGTCAGCCATGACTTCGTGGAAAAGTAGGAAGAAATCCAATATTACTCTTAGTACAACAGAAGTAGAGTACATTGCAACATGCTCCACTAGTTGTGAAGCCATATGGATTCAGAAGTTGTTGACATGTCTATTTGACCTAGAGATGGATGCTACCGTGATATTTTGTGATAACCAGAGCTGCATAAATATGTCAAAGAAACCAATGTTCCATGATAAGATGAAGCATATTGAGATCTAGTACCACTACATTCATGACTTCGTACAGAAGGGAGTTATGAAGCTCTAGTATGTTGGCACATATGAGCAGGTAGCAGATGTGTTGACTAAGCCTCTATCTTGTGTGAAGTTTGAGTACTTTTGAGACAAGTTTGGTGTAGTCTGAAAGGACTTCCCTCAAAAGAGGGAGTGATGTTGATGATACTATGGTATCTTGACCATTAGCAGGGAAACTCATTAGGATTTATATCCTAGTGGATTGATCATCCCTGGATAGATCCCGTAAGGTTCGAATGGATGGTTTCTTAGAGTGCCTATGTATGTATATACTTGTTGTGGTCAGTAGTGTGGAAACTAGTTAGTATTTATATCCTAGGGGATTTTATTATCCTTGGACAGATCCCGTAAGGTCCGAATGGACGGTCTTTTGGAGTGCCCATAGTTATTGTTGTTGTTTTTGTTGCTACTATTGATGCTCATGTCTCATTCTGTTGCCATTGATGTTGATGTTCCAGCTTCATGTTGTTTATGATGATGATGTTACTCCAGCTCCGCGCTGCAGATGATGATGCTCAATTTCTACTGATGTTGGTGATGAGAAAAACTTTCGATGATTTATAGATATGACAAACAATATTCCTGATGTTGTTGATGATGTATTGAGTCCAGTCAGTTGTTATTAATTTTTTCAGTAGAATACTCTTCTTGTTAAGGGGGAGTGTTGAAATATTTTAACTTTGAAGAATATTATACCTAAGAGGGAATGTTGAATAATATTATTATATTATATTTATTAATTAGGACCTATTGTTCCATTGTAAAATTCGTCCCTTTTGTGTCTTGACGATTAAATTTAAATTAATAGGGTAAAGTGACAGGTTGGCCCAGACCTAATTATAGGTTGGCCAGACCACTATTTATAAGGGAGGCCAACACCTCATTTGGACATACACACCAACTAGCTCTGCAATGCACAAGTCTTGTAGGAGAACCTACTACAATTGGGGGTGACGTCAAGGAGGGTCTTGGTCTATCTCTTGGTATCTCTTGGTTAAGTAGTGTGCTACTCTTACTAGTGAAGAAGTAGAGGAGGATATTCTGCTTTGTTTTTGGTCTATCTATATTGAGGAAGTTTTTGCTAGGTTTTCTTCCCCATGAGGGTTTCTCAGGATAAAATGTTGTGTACCTTGTGATTTTGTTTCTTTAAGTGATCCTCATATGTTGTTGATGTATTGAATTCTCATGTACTTTGGATATAACTTAATAAAAACATTAAAACTTAATAAGGTTTACCTTTAAACTTAATAAGGGAACACCACCCATAAAGCCTTTTTCCATTTCCCTACGCAGACTTGTCATCCCTTTTTGCAAATCCCAAAGCTAAAAATACAATTTTTCCACATATATGCACCTTGCCTACTATACAACATGAGTATACGTAGGTCGCACCACTACATCCCGTGTACATTGGGAAATGTGCCAAAAATTGAAAAATGGTGTCGGGTTTCCATGTCACGACAGGAGATCAATGATCCTTGGCCTTCCATATACTGGAAACATTCTGACTCGGCCCTTCAGTTGCACTTGAAGGCTATAAATGGGCCTATTCCGAGCTATGGAAAAGAAGAGAAAGAATTCAACTTTGAGAGCAAAGTTACTATGGAGGAATTATTCACTTCGCATTGAGTCTACATCCCTTTATCCTTTAAGTCTGGACATAGTGTTCAACCCACAAGCTCTTCCCTTATTGATTGAGAACTTCATTGTCTCTCTTATATGAGCTTGCCTTTGGTGGAGGATTGAAGTAGTGGAGGCCCAACTGGAAGGAACTTAGTTTCTCAGTTCTGAACCGTGCCAACACAGAAGTCTGTAACTTATTCACTTCTGTTGATTATATCTTAATAGAAATACTCTTTTCTCATCCAATTGATATCTTGCAAATATTTGAATTATTATTCCATGGGTGTATTTGTTATGAATGTTAATGGATTATGCTATTGAATGTGCTAACATCATATATTATCACCATATGCTTGTGTTGCTTGGTTGTTGAGGACTAGTTGTAGGTGTATTGCTTTGGGTCGAGTGCTCAATGATGGACTTCATCGAACGTTTGGACGAGGTAGAACTTTTATCTTGTCTTGCTAGCATATTTGTTTATATAGCATACTTGAGAATAGAGTTGATTTTTGTAGTCATTTATGTCTGTTGTGGTTTTCCCCTAGCCATAGAGAGATTTTCCTTGTAACACCATGGTTTGTCTATGAATATCTAAATAAAAGGGACTTTTTTTATAAACCAAACATTTAATGAAAAAGGTTTAAAGGGTTAGTAAGAAACGATGTTGGGGATGGTAACTCAATGCTAAGATCCTTCTAGAGAGTTATTATAAGCAAAAATCCTAGCCAAGTGAAGCTAGATGAATAAATAAATGAATAATAAGACCTGTGCATGTTTAAGACTTTGAGGGTCATCACATGAATCCATTCCCCCTTCCCTTTCATCATTATTACATATTGTTACCTATATTTCACCTAGATACTTAGGAAATATGGGTTGTCTTAGGATTTGATGCATGTATAAGGGTTAACATCGTTCCCCTTGGTAGGACTTAGGAAAGTATTAAAATTGATCCCCATTGTTGTGTTTTGCTAAAGAGATTTTGCCAGGTGCTACCAATTAATGGATTTCTAAGAGGCTAGACCCATCACGTCAAGTGGGTAATGTACATTGGGATATGTGTACAATGCCTTGAGATCCATGATACTTCCTTGGGATCCATGATGCTACATTGGGATCCATGTACCACATCAAGATACATGTCATCGCATTGATATCCATGACGGTGCATCGAGCCATGATGGGGATGCCATGTCATCACACATGCCACATGGACCACTTATATGCATCCTCCTTGCTCAGTTGGATATTTCTTGCATTCTCATGCATTATTTACTCCCTTTGTAGCACACGTGGGGGTAATTAATTCTTTGGAGAGAGTGTTTTCACATTACTAGGGTGACTACGCATGATGACTTGGACCCCTTGTTGATGTGGCATCCTTAATCGACCATTCCTTGGGGAGCACTAGCCTTCTTGAGCCCACACATTCGACATGGCATGACTTTTGTGTTTGGATGGCTCACACTTGTGAGGGTTTTGAGGAGATTATATTGCATATGGATTGTTCCCTTGTTTGAGGATGTGGATGTTGGAGCTATTGGACCATTTGACTTGGGTTGGACCATCTCATTGGTAGGTGGACACCACCTTTTGAGGGATGCACTTCTCTTGAATCCCTTGTTTATCCAATTGTGTGGATTTTCTTTGTACTTTGACATCTTCTAGAGGGTCATATCACTTTATGAGCATATTATTGGGATGTATTTTATTATTTTTGTATTTTTCCCATGGTTTCACCGGGTTAATGGATTTTGAGCTAGCACATGGTTTTGTATCGTATTTGAGGAGGAGCTTCACCTATAAAAGGAAGACTCCTCCTCCATTTCAGATCGTTGGAGATTAATGAAAAAATTGGCTTAAAGAGTTCTTTGAGCATCTATTTATTTTCTTGGTGAATGTTTAGTTATTGTTCAAGATTTAGATAAGCACTCTTGAAGGATTTTTGAAAGAAAAAGGCTACTACAAGGCCAAAGAAGGGTGAAATTCTCCACTTAGAAGAGTTCTCAAGGTAAGTTCTCAAGGTACTTCCAGAGTGAGTAGGACTCTTTCATCCCTTCACACGAGGCATGTTGTTATTCAAATATCTTAATATTCATATTCCCTAAAGTGTTTTCTGCACTTTGAAATTAAAATTTAATAAATACTAAATTTTTCGTAGATGCTTTTGGTGGTGGACTTTGAAATTAAAATTTCTAATTTAGTTAAAATTCATTTTGAAAATAAAATATGTTAAGCATGATAATAATTAATTTTTAAAATGCAGTTTTGGTGAAATGTTTTTTTGATAAAAATTTACATTTATTTATGTATAATTTTATTTTAATAATTAGTTTTCTATAAATCTTACATTAAAAATTGTATATTGATGAAACATTTATATTCCAAAAAAAAAAAATTATTGTATATAAAATTTGTTATTATTTCTCTGCGGTTTTGAACAGAAATAATATTTATCCGCGGTTTTGAACGGGAATACTACTTCTCTATGGTTTTGAAATTATATCTTTGTGGTTTTGAACGAAAATAATACTTCTCTGGTTTTTTTTTTGAAGGAGATATTTTATTTATAAGATTATATATCTAGGGTTTTAAATGCGAATAATACTTCTCTTTGGTTTCCCCCAGATAGGGTGCCCACTTGATTTGATGGACGTTGCACAGTCTAGATCCATGCAGTCAGGGTATGTGGCAACAAGAGGTGGTTTAACATCACGTCCTCCCTCACACCCTTGTTGGCATGCAAATGCACTGTCGTCACCTTTTCTCCCACACGAGAACCGCGCAACCCACATGCTTCAGAACCTACAAGTATTCATTGCAGTGCACGACAAGCCCTCCATGTCACCTCATTTCCAGCCGGCAGATATTTATTCCCCTCTATCATGCTCGATGGCTCATTTCCTTCATCGTGACCTCCCTGGGACATTTCCTTTCTCCGCTCTGCTACACTGCTTTGGTGCATTCCTCACTTTGGCGTTTTGAATCTATCTGGTGATCACACCACAGACTGGAGCTAGCTGACCCTCCTTCTCTACATGCCAAGACCTAGGGGCAAGCCAAGGCGAGGTGCAGTTTGGTATCGAGCCCGGGGAAGGGAGCCCCCGAGCACTCCTCGCACTGTCTCCACTCACTGCATTTCGGACATTCCTCCTTCGTCGGCCCCCATGGATGCTCACCCTCCCGAGGAAGGTTCCCCCCCCCCTCTCTTACCCACTTAGTCATACCT
>SNQJ01S0119221.1:18545-35500 GCA_010110895.2 Picea sitchensis
TAAAGTTTGGATAATGGTGTGAATGTGTTTTGTTTTATTAAACACGTCATATAAAGGAGAGGTCATGTTTCTCTTATTATACATATACATGTGAGACAAATGATATGGATAATCATGTATTAAACCTTGGAGGTGAGATTTTATGAAAGGTGAGTTTTTTTAGGTGTATTTTTAATAATAAAAGGTAAAAGGGTGGAAGAGTTTAAGGTTTTTGATAAAAGGTTTTAAATTAATAAAGGTTTTTTTTTAACCTTTTAATTAAAGTTTATATTTTTGTGGTTTAACCTTAAATATAATAAAACTCCTTTACTATAAAAAGGCATGGTTTGATAAGCAATGGTTTTGGAGTCTTTTGTGCTAATGGAAAAAGTGCAGAGTTCTAAGTTTGAGGTGGAGAAATTAAGTGGTAAGAATAGCTTTGCACTATGGAAGCTTAAGATGCAGATTCTGCTTGTGCAACAAGGATTGCAAAAGGCGTTGGCTAGAAAGACAAAGAAATTGGCAAGCATGAAAGACGAGGACTGGGAAGATATGAATGCAAGATCCCTTAGTACCATTCGTTTGTGCCTGGAAGATGAAGTGTTGTTTAACATTCTTGAAGAGGAGACAACAACGGGTTTGTGGAACAGAATGGAGAGTATGTATATGACAAAGTCCTTAACGAACAAAATCTTCTTGAAGAGGCAGTTGTACAACTTATGGATGAAAGAAGGTATGAAAATTGTTGATCACTTAAATGTTTTCAATACTTTGATTTGTCAATTATATAGTATGGAAGTAAAGTACAAAGATGAGGACAAGGCGGTTACGCTACTATGTTCGTTTCCTGAGTCTGGGGATCATCTGGTCACAACTATGTGGTTTAGCTAAACAGATGCCATTGATTTTGACATTGTTTTGGGAGATCTATTTTCTGAGGAAATTAGGAGAAGATCCAGTAAGGAAACCTCAACAATAGAAGCAATGGTGATCAGAGGTCGATCTATAGAAGGAGGGAAAGATCAGAAAGGTACAACCAGGTCTAAGTCAAAATATAGTAAGGGTAAGGTAAAATGTTGGTTCTGTGGCAAATCTGGGCATCTCAAGAAGGATTGTTGGAAAAGACAACAAGCATCCAAAGAGGACTCCACAAAATAAGAAACATTAGCTACAGGTATGGTTGATAAAAAAAATTATCTATGTTGTGTCTCACCACTTGTGTTAACATAGAAGGTGCAGGGCAATGATGGTTGAGTCACCATGAAAAAAAAAATTGTATTTACTTTGGAGTTGTAAAAATTATTGATTGCATGTAAATGGGAATATGTCTATAGGAACTGGATAGGCATGAGTACCCCTGGTTTATCAGGTCACCTATGAAAATTCTAGACATAGATTTAGGCAGATTGAATATGTGGGGGGCATGTTGGGTTAACCTTGACTCGGTGAAAGAGTTAATGAGTTAAATATGGTTTTTAGCGGGCAGTTTTTTGGGTCCATGTTTTTTGGGTATCTCGTGGTATTGTGTCCATGGATTGCATGCAATGAAACCTATAAAAGGCTTGGTGAACTCCATTGTAAATGGGCCTAGAGGTAAGTGGTGAAGTCTTACTTGGTCGGCTTGGTTAGATTTGGTCAAGGTTGTTCGAATGAAAAGTTCAAGGTGGAGCAGTGTGTCCAGTTTAGAAAGGTGGGGCTATAGAAAGGTTGATGTGTTGGTAGGTCAATCAAGTGTTTGAGAATATATGATGAAGGTAGGTTCATATGCATGGAACTTGGAAAGTATTGCAAGGAAGTTGGGATCGAATATGCATGTTCAATAATGCCAAGTTGCAGCAATAGTTTTGGACAGAAGAGGTTGTGCTATCGGGTAACTCGGTCACCATCGGTTGCAAAAGACAGGAATATTTAGGAAGAGGTATGAACAGGTCATCTAGTAATTACTCAAATGTGAAATTATTCGGTTGTGATACTTATCTTTTGTATCGGAACTCTAAGTAGGACCCAGATCAAACAGGTAGATCTTTGATATGGTGATGATGTTAAGGGGTGCAGACTGTGGGATCCTACTACCCACAGAATCATCATGGACAGAGATGTAGTGTTTGATGAATCTCCTTTTATAAAATCAAACATAGTAAAAGATGAAAGGTTCAAAGCATGACTGGTAGCAGAAAGGTATTTGGAAGGTATTGATTTCCATGAAAGTTTCTCACAGGTTGTTAAAATCTTGTTTCTATTCATGTTGTGTTAGCATTGGTTGTGATAGTACAACTAGATGTTAAAACGGTTTTACATGGATTTTTTTGGATAAGGGGATGTATATTGAACATCCAGAATGGTTAGTTCAGAATCGCAACATAAGATTTGTTTGCAAACTCAAAAATCATTGTATGGCCTGAAGCATGCCAGACAAATGGTACAAGATGTTTTGATTCCTTCACGGTGAACTAAATTTTACAAGAAGTGAGTATAACCAATGTGTTTATGGTATATTCATTATCTTGGTGTTATATGTTATGCTTGTTGCAAGCACAAGCATGGTTGAGGTCAATAGGTTCGCACAGTTGGTTAAGACGTTGTTACGAAGGATCTGGGAGTAGCAAAATAAATCTTGGGCATGGAAATACACAGAGACATGAAGGATGGTAATCTTGGTTATCACAACAGAAGTATGTGGTGAAGATACTTAGGAAATTCGGTATGAATAATGTGAAACCGGTAAAATCCCTTTGGCTTTCCATTGTAATTTTTCTTCAGGTTTATGTCCTAAATGATGAAGAATAAAAGGGTTATATGTCTCGAGTATTATATGCTAGTAGGAATTTTGATGATTGTGATGGGGAAATGGTCAACATTTCACTTGCAATTGGTGTTGTCAGTAGAAACATGGAAAAACTAGGCGAAGAGCATGGAATTTGGTGCTTCAAACACAAAAGCACAAGTATCACCTACAATGGTTGCAGTGATTTGGTATGTGGTTATGATTCATGATATTTGAACAAGTGCATTGGTTTATTAAACAGGTTACTAATGGAGACAGAATGGTCCATACTGGAGTGAATCTTGCGGGCATGTTCATGTAACGGTATTTTTAGAGAAGTTGTGGAGTTGTGATGGTGTTTGGCTTCTCTTGGCTTGCAGGAAAGGAGATGAATAAATTAAGGGCATGATCTGTTAGGTAAATTGTTGTCAAGGTGGAGATTGTTGGAAACATGCCAATGAATTTCCCATGCAGTCCCATGCACATGCATGCAACTATATTAGGAATGTGCATGCATGCACTCTTTTGTGAACAGATTGTGTAACTGGTGGATCTAATTATAATCAGTTGGTCTAATTGTTTGAGAGATTCTATATATATGAGCATACCCATAGAGGTGAGAGTGCAATGTGTGTAGTGAGTGTGTGAGAGCAAGACGCAACACTGAGGTGTTGTGTGTATGAGAGGAGAGGATGGTTGTATGTTTGGGTTGGATATTGTAATTCTCCCTTGAATAATAAGAATATCGATTATCCTTTCTCGTGGTTTTTTCTTGTATTGGGTTTCCACATAAATCACTGTGTCAAATGTGGATTGTTGTTCTCAGTTTTATCTTGTTAGTTTATGCTTTGTTTTTCTTCCATTGCCTAACATCTTTGACATATGTTTGTTGATCTGAACATTTCATTTCATCTCGGTAAATTAAACAAGTGTGTTGATAACATAAGTCTTAAATCCGGTTGATGATTCAGTCGTTAGATATACTTTGCAATATGAACTTTGAACATGCTCATGTGAACTAGGATTTTCCTATTGATATATTTGTCAACTAGAGTTCTTTACCACAACATTGATATCTCATTTGGTTCACAACTTGTAGTTGCTTCCTATTTCTAGTGTTGGTTGGTAATCTAATGGTATATTTCATGGTTCTTTTCTCACAACACACTTCGCATTTGAATCTGCCCAAAAAATTGTTGTTGGTGTTACACTATAAATCTCATGCAATTTCACATATAACACATTTATACTTGCATCCTAAGAATCAAGCATACTTCACGTTGTCATACACTTTTTGTTGAATAATAGTGAAAGGTCTCATGGATATGATTTTACGAATGAATACATGCCTTGTTCCCAACAAGTCTTACTTTGAATATTTTTCATTGCATGGTCATTAATGATGAATGTTGCATTGATGTGATATGTTCTATATTCTTGCAAATATAGTTTCACCTTCCAAGTGTTTAGTGAACATAGTCTTCTCTTTCTTGAGCCATTTATTTAGAGAATTCAACCTGAGTCAAACCAAGTCCTTGTCCTCACTCGATCTAAGTACAATGATAGGACCTAGTTTGACCGCATAGGAAAACCCTCCTTAGGTTAGAAACTAGCCAAGAAGTGTAGAGACAAGACCGTTGAGGTGACAATGGGTGACTTGCATGTTTGTTTCCCCAAGATCTCTCTCACAAGGAGGGACTTTCCCTTGGCGAGAGTTTGAGTGATAAAATATCCTTTTTACCCAACCTATGCACCACAACCTCCCAAAGGTATTTTGTGAAAGCTTGAAAGGAAAAATCTGTGCCCAAGAATTTGAAAACATGGAAAGGCTGGGTCTAAGACCAGTTCAACGAGGGAAACTGATCGAGAATAGTGTGGTCTCTTTGTCTATAGAATTTGTTTTTGTCCCTATAGATATTAAACTGTGAAGCAACATAAAAAATGTCTAGGAACTCCATGGTATGAACCCAAGATCTCGAGTCCTTTACAATGGTAAGCAACAAGTCATCAACAAGGTGACCATTAACCAATTTTCCTATATTCAAGATTGGGAAGGGTAGTACCTCGAATCAAACCTGCACCAACTTTTTCATATAACAAATACCCTTGGTCTTCAACAACCAAGGCATATAGGGTTGGGGCCAATGGGAAGCTTTGTAGTGTTATTGACTGAAAGAGATGAACCTCTTCATATTTTCTTCTGCTAATGGAAAGGAAAGACAAGGAAATTGTAAAAAGGGTTTGGACATTGTCAATGAAGGTGGGACTAGAGCCCGACGCTTTGAGTATCTCCATAATAAAAGGCTATTCCACCCAACCATAGCATTTCTTGAAGTTAATTTGACAAATAAGGAATTTAGGCTAGTAGAGCAAGCCCATTCAATGATTTTCCATATTGAAATTGTGTTGTCCATAATGTATCTCCCATGAATAAACCACGTCTATTATAAGTGAATGAAATTCAGTAAAATATGCTTAAGACACAATGCAAACAACTTGGCCAAAATCTTGCAGGATGTGTTTAATAGGGTTTTGGAACACTAGTTTTTTATTAGTTATGGGTCTCTTTCTTTTGGGATGAACATAATGGTTTCTTGGTTGATTTTTTTCCCAAGCACTCATCCCTGAGAGATTTTTTATAATGTTTCAAAATGTCTCCCCCGATAAACTAACCCGTGGCCTTGTATAACTTAGAGGGAAAACTATCAAGAAGGAACCTTATTTTCAACCATCTTTTGAAATGTTATAGAGAGTTCATTAAGGGAAATGACATGCTCACAAGATCTCCTTTTCTCTTTAGAGACAATGATCAGTGACACACCCAAACACCTCTAAGAGGCCTCACGTCTCTCCTCAGTGAGCCCTTGAGTTTGGAATACCATTTTTTAATTCTCAACAAGCTCATTCCCAATGCCTTATTGATTGGTAACTTGACCCATAACAATTTTGAAGGCGAAAATGTTCTAAATGCCCTCTTTAATAGCCAATGATTTGATAAAGGCCTTAGTAGCCCTAACCCCAATTTTTATCCAATGTAACCTCACTCTCAATTGAGCACCTCTAGGTTAAAAAATATCATCCAATTAGAAAGATGGAATAGCTTCACTACATTAGTTTATTTCTCCTCATCATATGGGTTCCATTGCAAGTCTTGCATGGTTTCCTCCAATTCATCAGAAACTTCTTTGTTGCATCCACATTGGGCTTCACAATATTGTATCCATAGACCCATAGAAAGGCGAAAACTTTGGAAATGACGTCTTCCCAAAAACATATCCGTCCAGGCCCCCACCTAGGTATGGGTACGTGGTTCCATACGGTTCTGATGCAAGCCATCCAACCTAGGATTTGATGATGAGAAACACTCATAATATATATAGTTTGAAGCATATAGATTTTCCCAAGCTCTCCATGATATTGAGAATTGGATTTGTTGGTGATTTGAAGAGTTGTTATGTTAACGACAAGCACTGCATGACCTCCATCAGAGTCAAAGTAAAAGGAATTTAGCTATGACAATAGGCCATTGTCTAGTCGTTGGTGGATTTAGTTTGGCCCTAACTTGAACTTCATCCAAATGAACCATAGTTCAGTGGAGTCTTCATGATGATTCTAATTTGAATCGAAAATATTGATTTGGGCTCTAACAATAAACCCTGCTTCTTTATCCCAAACTAAAAATGCATAGAAACCATGCCATCCATGTCTTCTTAGCATTCCATTGTATTAACATCTCCATATATAAACTATAGGGTGTTGGGAAACTCATTGGCCATCTAGCACCAAAAGGCCACTCGCTCAACCACATGATTTGAAACATAGATGTTGGTGAATCCTAAAAGTTGACTATTAAGGTTTAACAAAACCCACACCAAACTCTGTGTTGGGTTTGATCCCATTCAACAATGGAGTTGGCAAGTGGAGGAGAGATCAACATAGTAACACCATCTATCCCATTATAATGATTGGTAAACACATTTGGTACACCTGGACAAATCATAGATAGGGTCTTACCCTACTCCGTATTGTGTTAATGGAGACAAAAACTATCTTTTTGTTCTTTGTGGCACTCATACAATTTTTTTATTGTTTTTCTTCAGTTGAGGTATCTTCCAACATAATATGGAATTGATAATCCAATTTTTTTGTAGTTTCTTGTTGTTTTCTTAAACATAAATAGATATATTTTCATTAAAATAAAGTTGTGGTCAAACTATCCAGCATGATAACAAAAATATTTAAAAGAGAAACAATCTTGAGCTCTACAAAATATATAAAAAAGATATATCCACTATCAACTATCTAGACTAGCTTTAGAGGTCTAGAGCTACTACTTTATGTTTGGCTTGTATATTTCCATACAAATTGGTTTAATAAAAATATGAGCTTACAAAACCATGATAACATTCAAAACTTAGAAGAGAACATGTCCATTGAGGATTTCCATCTTGTTACTGACCTTGAATATCTACACGCGAAGAGATTGTTTCTTTTCTTGAGATGAGTCAAGCTACAATATGTCTTCTTCCCAAGCTAGCATATGTTCCAGACCATAATATCCCATAGAAAAAGAGGGGGGAACCACTAATTGAATACCTTCCATATATGTCCTTTTTTTCCATTTCCATATTCTTAATTTTCTTCCATCCCACTCATTCTCTCTTCCATCCTTTTCAAATTATTTTCCATGTAAATCTCAAACTACATTCTTCTTGTTCTTAATTGATTCTACCTAAGAATTCATGCCTATAATCCACCTTTGCATAACCTATGCTTCTAAATCATTTCTTCTCTCCCATTCTCTTCATCAACCTTCTCGTTTCTAGACATATTATGAAATACATCCTTGAATCTCCCATGCTTTCCTCTCACACCATTTGATCCCCCTGTGAAAATCTGAACTTTCACGGATGGCACATCTTTCAAAATGGTCATGGGAATTGGCCATTATTGTATATCTTATCCAATAAGTCCAATTGGTTCCCAAAACACAAATTCAAGGACATACCTTAATCAAAGGATTTAAGTGTTCTCTCAAAATTAGAAGCCAATAGCTAAGGGGTGATACAATATAAACTAAAATTGTCAAAAACTATCTATTATAGAGTTAATCCCATGTGACTTCACCCATCCCATCCTTGTCAATGTATTAACAATTCATTCTTCTGATGTAATACAAGGAGGTATGTTGAGTGTGGGGGTATTAAATGTGGCCACCTTCATCTAGCACTACCACTTGTTGCACCACTCCATGCTATAAAAAATAGTGCAAGAGTTTTCAATGGGGAAAGAATAAATCAAACACTTTTGAAAACTAAAGTAGAATATCAATCAAGCATTAATCTTGTATTTCCCAATTCATAGAGACCATTAAAAGTGGAGACATATGCAAGTGGATGTGCTATGATACAATCTCAATGCAAGGAGCTAAGCCAATTTGTCATCATTCTAAATTGTTGCATGGAGCAATGTTGATCTATCCCACACATATGACAAGGAGCTTTATTCCTTGGGAACACTATCACGAGAAGAAAGAACACACAGTTGAGAAGACATTCAAGTTAGGAGACTTAGTTTAGTTTCACTTGAACAAAGAGAGGTTGCAATGACCTAATAAGAAAATTAAGTGTTGGAGATATGCGTCTTTCAAAGGGTTGGCATAGGTAGGCAATAATTCATATAGACTTGGTCCATCTCCATACATGCACATTTACTCGAGAGTGAATCTAGAAAATCTAGAACTATATGAGCCATCCATGCTTGATGAGGAAAATGAGGGACACATCTTACCTTCCATAGAAGAATTAGCACCAGTGATTTATACAACATTTATAAAAAGATACATTTTTTCCAAAAAAGAGTAGAACAAGAAGAGGGCAATGAAACCTATGGAAAGTTGGATTAAAAGGAAAACATCCAAGTGAAATTAAATGCTACTCTAGGGAGAAAGTTGTGTAATTTTTTTTCTCATGTCCCTAATGTTGAAGTTTTACTTATACAACTAGCAGTTACGGTTCTTCTTTATTATTATAATCATTTAGCACATTAGTTTCATAAATAAGATCATTGAAAGAGAGGAAATCACAGAAACAATAGAGACACACAGATTATCATGGGAAACCCTCATGGGGGATAAAACCCAGCAAAAAAATCCTCAATATAGATAGACCAAAGACCAAATAGAAGATCCTCCTCTACTCCTTCACTATGAAGAATAGTACACCACTTAACCAAGAAATACCAAGAGATAGACCAAGACCCTCCTTGACATCACCCTTAGTTGCAGTAGCAGTTCCCCCAAGACTTGTGCACTTCTTCATAGTTGCAAAGCTAGTGTGGTGAGTGTATTCAAATGAGACACGATCCTCACATATAAATACAAGTTGTGAGGTGGAGCTAGGGTTGTGACTCTTCACTTGGTGGAGACGACTTCNCAATAATGACTCAAATATAAGTAGAATATTCTTCGAAGTTACAACAATTCAACAACCCCCCTTAACGAGAAGGGTATTATAATGATAACATTAATAACAAATGACTCGACTCAATACATCATCAAGAGGAGGGGACATCGTCATCAGCATCGAGAACACTGTCAATCATATCTATAGGTCATCGAAATTTTTTCTCATCATCAACATCAGTAGAAACTGAACATCGTCATCAGTTTGGAGCTAGAGTAACATCATCATCATCAACAACATGAAGTTGAAACATCAACATCATCAACATCATGAAGTTGGAACATCAACATCATCAAGAACATGAAGTTGGAACATCAACATCAAGAACATGAAGTTGGAACAACAACATCAATAGCACGAAGTTGGAACAAAAACATCAATATGTGGCAACAAAATGAGGCAAGTGTATTGACAACACCATTTGTGGTACTCTGACAGACCGTCCTTACCGGACCTTCATGATCTTCATAGGAATCATAATATTCCATAGGATATAGAATCCTAACTGAGCTACCATGTGGTACTCTGACAAACCGTCCTTACTAGACCTTTGGGATCTTCCCAGGAATCATAAGATTCCTTGGGATATAAAATCCTAACTGAGCTACCACTATTGATCACAGCTGGCATATACATGCACGGGTACTCTGGCAGACCATCCTTATCGAACCTTTGGGATATTCCCAGCGATGATCAGTCCCCTAGGATATAAAATCCTAACTGAGCTACCCGTTGTTGGTCAGGATACCATAGTATCATCAACATCACTCCCCCTTTCGAGGGAGGTCCTTTCGAACTACACCAAGATTGTATCAGAAGTACTCAAACTTCACACGAGGCAAAGGCTTAGTCAACACATCTACAACCTGCTCATCTGTGCCAAGATATTGGAGATTTACATCTCTCTTTTGCACCATGTCACAAATGTAGTGATACAAATCTCTATTTGCTTCGTCTTATCATGGAACACTGAGTTTTATGTCATCTTTATGAAACTTTGGTTATCACATAGAATCATGGTAGCTTCCATCTCTAGATTGAACATACCTGTCAACAACTTATGAATCCATATGGGTTCACAACTGGCGGAGCATGTTGCAATGTAATCCACTTCTGTCATACTGAGAGAAATATTGGATTACTTCCTCCTTTTCCATGAAGTCATGGCTGACCTCAAACTAAAACAATAAACTGAAGTGTTTTTTCTATCTGAATAATTTCCAGCCTAATTTGAATCAATATAGACATACAATATGAAGTCACAATCTCTAGTATAACTAAGACCATAATCCAACGTACCCTTAAGGTATCTCATCACATGGTTTGAAGCTACAAGGTGAACACATCTGGGCTCCACCAGATACTGACTCAAGGTGTTCACAACAAAGCATATATATGGCCTGGTATTTGTTAGATACATCAACGAACCAATAATATTTATGTATAAAGTAGCATCAACTAACTCTAGCGAAGTATCAACCAGGAGCTTCAAATTCATCTCCATGGGTGTGTCCATGGATTTACATTCCAACATGCCAAACTTCTTCAGTATTTCAACTGGATACTTCCCTTGGTTAAGGAATATCTTCTATGGGCTCTGCCAAACTTCAAGACCAAGAAATAATGCATATGGCCTAGGTCCATCATTTCAAATTCATCGACAAACTTCTTCTTACAATCTGTGACGAACTTTTCTTCATCTGTCAAGAATAAGTCATCCACATATAACAACAATATAACTGGTCCATCATTCTCAATCTTGAAGTAAAGGTTGGGATCAACTTTATTCTTGGTAAATCCCAAGATCATCAGAAAGACTATCAATCCTTCCATACCTAGCTCTTGAGTCTTGCTTCAACTTGCAGACTTGAGTCTTCTTGTCATGTACATCGAAACCAAATTTTCACATCACATTGTACCAACTTGGTACACTTGATTAGTTCCAACTTAATCTGCACAATCATGTGCTAGCTCTATATGCTTTCTCCAAAGCACTATTTGTCTCACTGCCTGAGAGTATGTTCTCTACTCTCTCTGCAATTGTTCCTCTAGGACTGGGAATCTGCACCTGCAATTGCTCTGAAGCTGAGAATGATTGTTCCATTCTCATTGTAGCTGCTGAAATATGAGAGTAGCTCCTCTACTCCATCACGATGATATATTCATTTGATCCCTCTGAATATCATACTACATCGGATTATTTTAATGGATCATGGTTGTTCTATATATACATTTTCTAATTATCGTAGCAAGTGTCTCGTCACAGTCTTCTGCCTCTTGCTGGGAGAATCCTCTGGACAAAAATTAGGATTTGTACATATTTATATTGTTATATGCAACAAGATTGATCTTTTAGTTCAATATTGGAAGTCACCATTGAATTCCCTTCTAGTTTCAAGGAAAAATCCATATCCCAGTCCTTATGACTGGCTTCCTCCTCTATCATTGAAATAAGGGAACCTTCTCAAGAGATATCATGTCTCCTAGAGGTCTCTGAAGCTACGATTTAGTCTTCTCAACTCATGGCATATGTCTATGGGTCCTATAAGATGTATCTTTTTCCCATATGATCCTTTCTGAAATCAAGATATAGGTACCATTGGATCGGTTGCAAGAACAAATACGGATCGTCGAATAAGAGTCCAGAGTGAAGGAGGAACGTGCATGGGGAAAAACAGATCTCAGCCGTCATATCTGAGTGTGAGGATCGACACACGCCAGATCCACGTGAGTTGCATAGGTTTTAACCCTCAACATCCTTCTGACTTCGTAAGTTTGGAGGTTTTTCAAGTCTGTGTTTTGGGAGGAGACGGATTTCCTGAAGTCCCAGGGATCTGGACTAAATCAAGACCGTCCATCAGTGAGGACGTGTGTCATCAGATTTGGGGTGCTTCAGAGGACCACTTATCCGAGAGAGCAGAGGTGTAGAGAGTTCAAAACTCTCGAAGCTTCGAACAACGGAGCGGATCCTAGCCATTGGTGCCAGGTGTTATAGCTCTGTAAATTCCCAAAGGTCGTCAGGGTAGAAGAAATTTACCAGAGGTAATTTTATCCAACCACTTCGAAACTGGAATCTAGCCCTGCTAGTTTCAGAGAGGGATCTCTCTGTAAGATTTAGATATTTTTTAACTTTAAGATATTAGGCTAGTTAAGCATAATAAGATTCAATGGTTTGTTTTTCCTTTTTGTAAAGTTGGTTGAAATAGGGTTTATGCATCCATGGGCTATGGGGTCTGTATTATAAGGATAGAAATATGAACAGGAATAAAAAGATTCTTTTCACAGGGCAAGTTAATGCATTCACTAGATTATTTGGCAGTAAAGTGATGGATAGCAGAAAAGACGAGAAAATCAATTAAAGTAAAGAAGCATTTAAGAATTTTTTCACTATAACATCAGAAGACAAACATTTAGATCTTTAAAGTCAGAGACAGGGTATACAAAGATAAATGCTGCAACATACGCTACTTTTAAAATATCATATTAGAGAAAACAATATGACGACTGAGAAAGAAAAACATTTAACACAGAGAAATAAACATCACCAATAAATAACACGCGAGAATCCTGTGAAACGTCCCTTTGTATTACTGGAAGATCTCTTGATAAAACAATTACAGTCTTTATGGCTTACAGGGCGTAAAAATCAACCCTTTGTACTTCAAAGTTGGAAGTATTTATAATCAAAATTACATACAATCCTGTCATTAAAGATCAGGACGTGGTAGATCCTAAATTTAACTAACTAACTCAACAAGATACAAAAATTCAGGAACTGTCGATGATGTGTTGAAATCTTCATGCTGATTTCTGGGAAAACCGTTGGTGAGTCATCTACACGACTTTGTTTGATTGGATTGTTGACTAGACCTGGACACCTCATCTCTTACTCGATCAAATTGCATAGCTATTCCCATTGTAGCTGATTGGGAATGATGACTTTGAGTAATCTTCTGTATATTTCATCCATCTCTGTATACTTGGCAAAAGTTGGCTTGAAGATGAAAATATACCGGATTTCGTGTTGTATGTTGATGTCTAGCTGCAAGGTTTTTAAGAACGCCTTGCCCGTTATGCTGCCCTGTATTCCCAAAAATTTAGAACTATCTTTGGCCATTGTGGCTAAATTCCGTTTATAATCAGGAAGGGTCATTAACTTTTCATTTAGGACCCTTAAGCCAGGGAGTCCTTTCTTCTACAGAGCTTCGATTTTGCCGAAAAATCTTTGCACTCCTACGTCCATAGTCTGGACTTTCTCTTCCAACTGCAGCATTAGCCCTCTTTTGGTCAGAATCCTCTTGACTTCGAGGATGGTTTCCGTCTTGTCTTCAATCTTCAAATCCTCTAACTCTTCCCTGGTTTTGGAATTCAAGAATTTAATGATCTCAGTGGCTTCTATGGGCATTTCTCCCAACTTTTCTCTTATTTTATCAATATCCTGCTTGCTCCTTTGTACTAGTTCATTTTGCTCGAACATGATTTGCACCATAGGCCATATTCATTTATGGATTTGGAGATATCCATCCTTGGCCTCAACAAGTGTCTTGCATGCCACTGTTTTCTTTTGAAGTTGTTGCAATTCTTGTTTGATCTTGTTTGATGTTTGTTTCTCCATGGAGTAGTTGGTTTGGTAAGAAGACTTAAGTTCCTGAAGGTTCTCAACCTCCTTTTTAAGTCTGCTAATTTCTGTCTCTTGCAATTTCGTCTCCTCCATGGATTTTTCTAGTTCCATTGTCTTTTCCAGAGCTGTCAGTGGAGTTGCTGAGGGAATTTATGTTGTGGATGTTGTGCTTACTCCTATGAGTGGAACTGCGCTCAATGGAATTACCTCCATAGGTGTTGATTGTTCCTTCTCCTTCACTAACCTTTATAGTTTTGCTTCCATCTCTTTGAACTGTGCATCATCCTCTATGATCAACTTGAGCATCTATTCCTTCTCACCTTCTGTCTCAGATATCTCCTTTATTTGTGCATATTCTGTTGGTGGTAGTTTCAGTTGTTTCCTCAGAGATGATATATCATAATTTTTCTTTTTAAGCATCTCCTCGACTGCTTTCACATTCGAGGGGTCATATCCGATCTTGAGGACCAATTCTTCCAACGTTTTAATTCAGTTATCCTTTGAAAAGGATGATATCTTTTCTAACTTTAGTTGTGTATGTACATTGCTCAAAGAGACTTGTAGTTTAGCAGCTGAAGTAGAAGCACTTGCCAAGGTGGAGAAAACCATTTCTCCAATTTGCCTGTGCAGATCCATTTGATCGGTCGGGTGCACATCTCTGGTGTGGAACTCGAACGTTTCCCTTTTGTAATTAGTACTTGTCTTTGGATCGGGCACCCGTCCCTACAGAAAAGCCATATGCATTCTACCCTTCTCTGTATCAAACACAGACAACAGTCTGTTCTATTTTGTGGATGTCTATTTCCAAAACTTAGCATAAGTATTGTTGGTCAGCGTCTGATTCCTCTTCTTGATCAGGTCATATTTCTAAAAAATACTCAACTTTGGTCCTCCTTTACTCGGCTGGTCGACTAGTGAAGTATCTGTCAGCTTCTTGGATGAAACTATAGACATGATCTGCTTGTTTCTTGTGACAAGAGGTGATTGATCACTTTTCATAGTCGTAGTGGATTGGGTTTCCTTTTCGCCAACCGTGTCAGTTGTATGACTGGATTTTGGCCTTTTGGTATGCAATTGGAAAACTTCAGCCGAGACTTCAGTGACAAAAGGTGAAGTATCCTTCCTGGGTCTTTTCTCCTTTGGAGATTGTGGTGTGGTTGTTTGTGAGATAATAATTGAAGGATCTGACTGTTCTATCTCTTCCAGAGTGTTTGGCTCCCACTCTGTTTAATTTGCGAACCTTTCTATATCGGGCTTGGGTATATGAACATATGGAACATTTTTATTCTTAACCCTCATCTCTGAAATCATCCCGCACGGATCATAGTGCCACAGGAAACTAACTTCGAACTTCATTTATTTCAAAAGTCTGTCTGCCTCTTCCCTGACGCCTCGGCTATTGTAGATAAAAGACCCTATTTGCCCTTTAATCTTGACTTGGTGTTTCTTCTTCAGAGACACAAAATGTATGTCATCTAAGTTTATCATTTGTATTATGTACTCCAGGGCAAGTATCCTCACGGGTAGATACTTGGGAAGTTTGTATGGAGATAACTCGCATCCATATACTCTGTTCTTGGTGTGATTTTGGTAAAGATACCAATCTCCAGGTTTTGCAAGGTATGAGAGGTGTATGATCCTTTGAATCTCCTCATTTATCCTTGGTTCTAGTCTACCACTGAGAATTCTCACTACTGGGTGGTAGAACTGTTCGATGAACTGTTTGAAATTGAACTCCATGGAATATTTTCTGACCAGCGAAGTCCAACATGTTACCGCCTGCGGCTTACCGTTCTTGTCCATTTTCTGCATCGAGAAAACGAACCTATCTGCTTGAAAGAAGATGAACATGTAAGCTAGTATGGAGGAATACTGGAACATGCCCTCTCTAGCGAATTTTGAAATCTGCTCGTGAATACTCTCCACCAAGAAAGTACTATAGTCGAACTGAATGGTGGGCCTTTCCTCTGTAGAGAAAATGGATAGAAAACCCAATATAGGTTCATCCACCCATTCGTCTGAAAAATAACCAAGCAGAGAATAGAGCGATGAAATGACTTGGTTGCCCTTTTTTTAGAACAGAGAGGAAGGATATGGGGGATTTGACTTGGGGAGCTAAGCATCCGGTGGGAGGAAAAGCTCAAAAATCTAGGCTCTCTGAGGGAAAGATAGTTTCTGGTATAACTATGTTATGATTTCAAGATTAAAAGGGGAGGCAGATTCATATATGGGTATCTGCATCATCTGATCAATGGCCTCTGGTGTGATGAAGAACAGAGTTTGGCTCGATGACGAGACTATGGTTCTCTGGTCGTGGAGGTAATGAGCCTCGCATTTGAGGGCAAATTCAGGGAAATGATGGACCTGAGGGAAAAGATACAGAGGAATATTGGACTCCCAGAGCCCAATTTCATCACTCTGATCTAAGAAAGTGTCTCTGAGCCATGACTGTAAATCCACGAAGTCAAATTCGCATCTTGTATCTGAGATTAGATGATATTTGTCAGCCAATGGGGGTCTTGTCGAGGTCGACAGGAGGTGGGAGGAAATGATTTTCCTCATCTTCTGATCTCTTGGATTTTGGCGCCATCGCTGTGCAAAGTACCTGTAATTCAAACAAAAACGTTAGTGGGAATGTCTGCGGTTTTTGGCTGCTGAGTGAAATGGAGAGAGGACAAGGAAAATCTTTCTAGTGTGGGGATAATATGAGCAATGGGAGAATGAGGAGAAAGGTTAGTTTTGAGAAAACGGATACCTGTTAGGCACAGGGGGATAGATCAGCAGGCTAACGGATAAGTTAGCCTATAATAAATGGCCAACGGGTCCTTTGGAGCATGAGATGGCAGGTAAAACGAGTGACGTGGAGGGTGTTTGATTGAGGACCAACAATGGCGAAGGGACATGTGACGGGTGACTAGGGAAAGGAATGACAGAGTTATGAGACGGAACCATTAGGAGAAGATAGTGGAAAGTGATGTCACGGGACGACGGGGATATGTCAGAAAAGTCGTAAATGGTAAGTGGTAAGATAGTTTGCAGTAAGTGGTGGGAGTCTGATGCAATAGATTCTTGTCACGTTAGCGGAGGGATCCTGTCAGAAAACCATTTCATTCTGGACCCCCCCCCC
>SNQJ01S0119221.1:35752-45929 GCA_010110895.2 Picea sitchensis
CTGAGCGCCAACGCCTCAGTCGTTCAGATGTGCAGTTTTGTTACCCTTAATTATGGACCCCCCCCTCCCCCCCACTGTTAAAGGTAGAACGGTCGGGGGGGGTCTGGAAAAACTTGTTGACCATAGATCTGAGCACCAATGCCTCAGTCGTTCATCTATGTGCTTTCTTTAATCTGCCAGCGCAAAAATCATATTTGCCCTGAAAACTTAGGACAACTGCTTTATGTGGGTCTGCCCAGCTTTCCCTGTTTTTTTTCACCATGGGGGTTAGGCATCCAACTTTCAAACATCAAAGATATGGTTCAACATCGATCACCATGCATGTTTTATTGAAATAAAACCAACTAACCTATGCTCTAACCTACTTACCTATGACATTTAGCCCAGATTAAACTGTTGGCCTAAGAAATTACTCTACCCTAGGGTTATTTGACCAAGATTAGGTAGTTTGGTCAAATTTATTCACTAGTTAACCTAAACTGCTTGGCTAATATTAAACAGTTTAGCCAAGATTATTCACTAATCCTATCAACATCAATTTAAAAGGATGTGGCCATGCTTAAACTGTATGGACCAGGTCATTGTTATTGCATGGGGATTTACTCAATTTCTTTTATGCCCTCTTTTATTCTTTTCTCATTTTCTTTTTCTTTTCTTTCTTTTTTTTTTTAAATTATTTACAGAATGGAAAATTATTGGGCAACCAAACATAGTAAAGGGATAACATCTCAGTCACCAGTTGATCCTATAAATTATAGGGTTATAACAGCGGCTCCACCTGGGGATGGTACTCTCCTTGTGAAGTGCCAAGAACCCTGCTTCCTAATGTTCTGAAAAATTTCTCCTCGGTTTCTTTTGTTGTTTGATTTGTTTTATTTTTGACAATTTTGATGACAATGTTCAGTGGCTCAGGGCCTTCTCTGCGGGCTTCAACCATCTGATCAAATTTATCCACTCAAAAACTTGTAAGCAAAAAGGGAATGGTTTGTACAATGGAAAAGTGTGACTGAAAGCCTCTACTGAGGGGGTGAATAGTGTTTCAGCATTCTTCCATTCACAGGTCCTCCTCGCAGATTGGTCCCATCGTTGTTGTTGTTGAGCAGAAAACTGTTATTTCCTCTGCATGCTTGAATCATGTAAGGTCCCTTCCACAGATTGTTTAACTTTCCATGCTTCCCCTTATCTTCATTTCTAGCATCCCACCTCATAACCATATCACCTAGCTCAAATTCATCTTCTTTAGTTCTTTTATCAAAGATCCTTTTTATGCTCTCCTGGACAACTCGAGTCTTGTTGTATACTTCTTCTCTAGATTGATGCAAGTGGATCATCTGGTTTATCCTTCTTTGGGAGTCGTTCGTCTCGGCTTGCATCTCTTGCAGAAGTTTCATGACGGGAACACCTAAAGAGGCAGGAAAAATTGCTTCAGTGCCATAGACCAACTAATATGGAGACATAACAATTGACCTCTTAGTGATCAGTCTGTCGGCCCAAAGTGCGAAAACCAGCTTGTTATGCCATGACTTTTTGTTTTCTTGTAGTGTATTTTTAATAATGTTCACCAGGGTTTTATTGGATGACTCAGCCAACCCATTTCCCTGAGGCTAATGAGTTTTGGAATGTCCCAAAGTGATATGATACTGGTTGCAAAAATATATGAGATTCTTAGATCAGAAAGCAGATGAATTGTCGGTTATGATTTGTCTTGGACACCCAAAGTGAGACAAGATATTATTTTCCAGAAATTTAATAATGACAGAATCAGTACCTTGCCTGCTTGGTACAGCTTCAATCCATTTTGTGAAATAGTCAGTGGCAGTAAGAATCCATTTGTGCTGGCCCGAAGAGGGAGGATGTATCTCTCCGATAAATTATAATCCCCATTGCTGGAAAGGAGCTTCAACAAAGATGGGTTTCAGGGGCAGAGGAAGGAGCTTCTTTTTTCCCTCGAACACTTGATATTTATGGCACGAAGTTAATTTCTTATGCACATCAGCGAATAGTGTAGGCCAATAAAACCCAGCTCTGAGGATTTTATTAGCTATAGTCTTCCAACCCAAGTGACCTCCAGTCTCCTGCATGAAAATCCTGTAAGAATTTGTCAGCTTCATCTTTTAACAGGCAATTTAACAAAATACCTCCAGGATCCTTCCAATAAAGATTTCCTTCTAGAATGCAAAATTTTAAAGCTTTCAATTTCAAAAACCTAGCTTTAGTTTTTGTCAGACCAGGGGGAGCTTGTAAGTTATGCAAAACAAATATAAGGTCTGTGTACCATGGAGAGTTCAGAAATACCTCTTTCACGCTTGGAGTCGCCTACTCTCCCTGTTCATCTACTGCAGCTAAGAAATTAATATCTAAAGCATGAAAATTAGATTCAGCCATTAACTTTGCTAGACCTTGACCTTTAATTAGTTTATTAGGCTTAATATCTATGTCATACTCTAGAATAACAACAATCCATTTTCCTCTCCTTCCATCTGGATTGTCATGAGTTAAAATGTCCTTTACTACTGTGTTCGGAACATAAGCAATTGTGTGGGAATGGAGAATATAGACTCTAAAATATTTTATGGCTTTTACCAGAGCAAAAGCTTGTTTCTCCATTATTTTGTAATTCAAAGCAACATCTCTTAAGGATTTACTGAAAAAGGCTATGGGTTGTTCATACCCTTCATTGTTTTTCTGTAGTAACATTGTTGCAATGGTATGTTCAAAAGAGAAAGAGAAAAGGTAAAAATATTTGGTGAAGTCAGGACTGATCAAAACTGGAGCCTGTGTGAATGCATGCTTAACCTATTCAAAATACTGCTTAGATTCAGTGTTCCATTTTATTTTTGTGTCCTTTTTTAACATGTTGGTGATGTTTCTGAGAAGCTCGGCCATGTTGGGTATGAATCTTCTCAGAAAGTTTATGTTTCCAATGAAAGATTGTAACTCTTTGATATTCCTAGGATGTTCCAGTTTCTGAATGGCCTCTATTCTACTGGGATCTATCTTAATTCCGTCCTTAGAGATTATGTGTCCCAACAGTTTACCTTCCTCTAATCCAAAAAGGATTTTCTTAGGATTCAGAGAAATCCCAAATTTCCTGCATTTATCAAACACTCATCTGAGATGTTGTAAGTGCTCTTAGTCGGATTGGGAATAAACAGTCGCGTCATCTAGATAAATGACAATAAATCTGCCAAGCTCATCCACAAAATCGATTTCCATCACTCTTTGGAAAGTGGCCCCAGTGTTCATCAAACCTAAGGGCATTTTCACGTACATGAAGGTTCCCCAAGGTGTTGTGAAGGTTGTTTTCTCCTGATCATCTGGATGAACGAGAACCTAGTTATAGCCTGAGAAACCATCTAGTAAGGAGATTCGGCTGGATCCCACTACCTTTTGCAATATGTGGTCCATTTTTGGCAATGGGTAGTTTTCTTTTATGGAAACCTTGTTTAGGTTTCGGAAATCAATGCAAAGCCTGATTTCTCCAGTTTTCTTTCGGGTCAGGACAAGATTTGAAACCCATTTGAAAAATCTTAAGGGAACTGTGATTTTAGCATCATACATCTTTTTGAATTTTTTTTTCGATCAGGGGAAGTAACTTGGGATTGATTCTCCTAAGTTTATGTCTGAAAGGTTTTTGTTCTTCTTTTATCGGGATCCTATGTTGTATGATGCTTGTGTCGTAAGATTTTAAATCTTCATAACCCCAGGAAAATACGTCTACATATTCTTTGAAAATTTCAATGTATTTGAGTTTCTGCTCGGGGGGTAAAGATTTAGAAAGTTTTATCATCTTGGGTTTCTCCTCTATCCCTATATTACAGTCCTCAACCTCTTTACCACTGGCTTCAATTTTGGGTTTTTTCGCCACATCATTAAAATCAAAGAGGTCTTCTAATGGAACTAAACCCCTAGGTAACACATTATTCTTTAAGTGAAAAACGTCAGAAGCTACCTCATATTCACTTAATTCTTCTGAATCTGTTTTATTTACACTATGATTCCCAAAAACGGATTAATTTACATCTTCATCATCATTTTCTAAGTCTATATTTGTACACTCGAAATCATTTTTACATTGTAGAAAATCTTCAATTTGATCGTCGTTCCCAAATACCTGCCAGTATATGATGTTGTCCGGGACAGTCGGTCTGCACTTCACCTCTACTGTGTATGGGCGAGTCGAACAAAAAGGTATCTTGCATGTAGCCGCCGATGTAGCTAACCCATCTGCTAAAATGTTCTGTCCCCTGGGCATCACCTGCAAATCGATTTCTATGAAACATTGAAGGGCATCCAAAACAACATTCCTATAATCTCTAAGCCTGGGATGTTTTGATGCATACTCACCTTTAATTTGTTTAATAATTAATTCAGAATCACCTCTTACCATGATTTCTTTGGCACCAACCTTCTTCAGTAGTTTCAGACCGAGCATCAAAGCTTCGTACTCGGCTATGTTGTTAGTGCATTGAAAATTTAGTTTGTAAGAATGACTCTCTGAATACCTTGTTTTGTTATTGTGCAACCAAACTCTTTCTCCAACTCCCTCTTTTCTCACAGCCCCATCGAAGTCCATGCTCCAGAACTCTGCTGGCAGTTCTTCACTTATTACAATTTCCTTTCCTTTTGCCTCAGTGATTCCCTGGCCTTCTTTCGGATCAAGTGTATCTTCTTCCAGTTGAGCATCTTGTTCTTCCATATCACCGCCATTATACAAGATGAAAGAATCCAGATTAGAGTGTGTAGAGTATAGAGGGTAGTTATGTGGTCTTTCTTGGGTGCTAACCATATATTTCATCAATGTCTCTCTGTACAGTCTTCTCTGTTGTCCGAATACTGGGATAGTGGCATACGACATATCCAACTGTAAAGTTCCTTTCAGCTTGGCCCCCCAAGATTTGGACAGAAACATACCATATTTGGGGGGAATGTCCACGACCACAACATCCATAACCATGCTTTTTGATAGAATCTGAACTAGGGTGATACATAAGTCTTTGATCAACCCGATACATCTAACTTTGCTGGAGTCAAAAGAGTGCAAATCTTTGTAGGGTCTGGTGACCTCGAGTCCCAACGTTTCCATTACTGCTTTAGGCATCAGGTTGTGAGAATCACTCGAATCTAACATAGCATTTTGCAGAATCAGGTCGGGTATATTAAGGTTGATGTAAAAAGGAGCGACAACACCGGTGTCGATCTAACCATCAACTTCAGGGCCAAACAAGATTTCAAGTTGATCATCGGTAAGGTTTACTGTGTCCGAATGATTTGTTGATCCAACAGTTAAATCTTCGTGCCTATCTCAGGCTCGATGCTCAGTGCTTTGATCACCTGCGATCGGTAAGCGTTCTTACTCATCAGCTCGGAAAGGGGAATGGGAATCTTCAATTTGGATTATTCCCCTTCAAGGATGAAAGTAGTGGGTGCTCTGCTTAGGCTCAACAATTCTAATCTGTCTACCATAGTTTTCTGGGTAGAAGTACTTGGTTGACTAATTGATGAAACCTCAGTCTGTGTTGATCTTTGTAAAATGGTAGGGTTTCTTTTTGCGGGAGATTCAACATTTCCTTTCTCAAGGATTTTCTTGGTAGAAGGTCCCGAGGTCTTATTGGTTTCGACTGTTTTCTTTGTTTCAGTTACCTTCTTTGGGGGATTTTCATTTATCTTTTTGCTCCTCAGATTGTACTGCCTATGTACCTCCATAATGGCGTTTTCAAATGTTTGTTGTTCTGTTTCCTCTGCTTCCTCATTTAACTCCGTTTGAGAAAGAAGGAAAAGGTATTTCTCTTCCTGAGTGAGGAAGATGGCTTCGTCATCGTGAACGCCCATGAGTTTTATATGTGTGTCATATAATTCTTCAATTGTCTCCTCACCTTCATCAGCATAATTTTATTGTAGGGGTGGTCTGATCGGTTGATCAGGACCCCTCTATTCCCTTTGATCCCTAGGATCTCTCTGCCTGATTTGAGGAGGATTTCTTCTGAAGTTAGGATTCTGAATTTGTGGAGAAGCTGGGTTATCTCTAGGAGGATTTATTTTGGCTATAGTAAGTCTCTCCATCATCCTTTCCATTTCTCTAGCTAAGGAATCCAGTTTGGTCTCAGAAGTGGATGTCGTAGGTTCCTCTTTAATCGTGACTCTCCTTTCCATCCTCTGTCGTGCCCTTCTGGCTAACAGGTTGGCGTCTACACTTACTGCACTTTTCTGCATGTCCTCCAGAGTGGTAGAGTTTCTTTCCCTTAATTGATATGACATATCAGCATCAAAACCGCTAGGGAATTTTATCAATGCCAAACCTTGTGGGGGTTTAATATCGGTTGGAATCGCATTGTACAGATTATTGAAGCGGGTGTAGTAGTCCTGTATTGTCTCTCCTTGGCTCCTTCTGATGCTTTTGTATTCTGACAAGATCTGAAGAGGATTCTTCTTTACCTCCCATCTGTCCAGAAAACTTCTTTGAAACGCAGTAAGGTCAACCACAGAAGCAGCACGTAAGCCTTTGTACCATTTCTTAATGTCCCCAGTCAGAATCTGCGCAAATAGTCTCATTTGAACGTCAGCTTCATCCACTTCCTGCAAGTCCAAATAGTCATTCATTTTATCAACGTGTTGTTGTGCATTCAAGGGCCCAGTACCATCAAACTGTGGAAGTCTGGTTTGATAGTCCTGGGGCATAGCGTGTAAAGGTGCGTCCAACACCAAAGGAGCATATTTGGTTGCCATGATAGGTGGAGGAGGCGGGACAACAACCTGGATGATGGTTGGGGAAGTGACAGGAGATGCGGAGGATGAAGGACTAACTGGCACAGAGTGAGCGGTTTGAGGTTTTACAGAAGCTGCAGCAACAGTTATGGAAGAAAGTTCGAACGACTGTTGGAAGTGGGTTTGGTGTAAAGCTTGATCGAGATTTGCTATCAAAATTTCTGGCTTGTCAAATTCCTCAAGGAATCTTTGATCAGGCTCATCACTATGAGATAGTATTTCAGGGGTCCGGGGTTGCAGGATGGTTTGATCTAAATAGGTTTTAGTCACAAATCTATCAGATTTCATTCTAAACAGGCTTTGTTCAAAAGTGGTGTCAAACTCGAGATCTTGGAGGGAAACAAGTTTCTCTGGAAGAGAAAGGGACTTGTGAAGGGGACTATGACTCCCTGAACCTTTTGAGATGGTCTTCTTTCTGAGTAACTTCTATGGATTATCAATTTCTACTACAGGTTTTGGATCTGGGTGAGATCGAGTATAAGCTCTTTTAGGAGCTAGATTTTTAATTTTTTATATATTTTTATTTCATGGATCCAAAATTTCTATGTACAAACTTTTAACAACCTCTAAACATTATCTCTTTCTCAAATTTACGATTAGTTCAGAAATAAAGTTTTCTTCTAGGGAAAAGAAATCGTGGGATTGAAAGTTTGTTCATTCCCCAGTACAGTCGCCACTATGTTATCGCTCTGTAAATTCCCAGAGGTCGTCAGGGTAGAAGAAATTTACCAGGGGTAACTTTATCCAACCACTTCGAAACTGGAATCTAGGCCTGCCAGTTTCAGAGAGGGATCTCTCTGTAAGATTTAGATATGTCTTAACTTTAAGATATTAGGCTAGTTAAGAAGAATAAGATTGAATGGTTTGTTTTTCTTTTTTGTAAAGTTGGCTGAAATAGGGTTTACGCATCCATGGGCTATGGGGTCTGTATTATAAGGATAGAAATCTGAACAGGAATAAAAAGATTCTTTTCACAAGGCAAGTTAATGCATTCACTGGATTCTTTGGCAGTAAAGTGATGGATAGCAGAAAAGACGAGAAAATCAATTAAAGTAAAGAAGCATTTAATAATTTCTTCACTATAACATCAGAAGACAAACATTTAGATCTTTAAAGTCAGAGACAGGGTATACAAAGATAAATGCTGCAACATACGCTACTTTTAAAAGATCAAATTAGAAAAAACAATATGATGACTGAGAAAGAAAAACATTTAACACAGAGAAATAAACATCACCAATAAATAACACGCGAGAATCTTGTGAAACGTCCCTTTGTATTACTGGAAGATCTCTTGATAAAACAATTACAATCTTTATGGCTTACAGGGCGTAAAAATCAACCCTTCGTACTTCAAAGTTCGAAGTATTTATAATAAAAATTACATACGATCCTGTCATTAAAGATCAGGACATGGTAGATCTTAAATTTAACTAACTAACTCAACAAGATACAAAAATTCAAGAACTGTCGATGATGTGTTGAAATCTTCATGCTGATTTCTGGGGAAAATTGTTGGTGAGTCATCTGCACGACTTCGCTTGATCGAATTGTTGACTAGACCTGGACACCTCATCTCTTACTCGATCAGATTGCATAGCTCTTCCCATCGTAGCTGACTAGGAATGATGACTTTGAGTAATCTTCTGTATATTTCATCCATCTCTATATACTTGGAAAAAGTTGGCTTGAAGATGAAAATATACCGGATTTCGTGCTGTATACTGATGTCTGGTTGCAAGGTTTCTAAGAATGCCTTGCCCGTTATGCTGCCCTGTATTCCTGAAAATTTAGAACTATCTTTGGCCATTGTGGCCAACTTCCGTTTATAATCAGGAAGGGTCATTAACTTGTCATTTAGAACCCTTAAGCCAGGGAGTCCTTTCTTCTACAGAGCTTCGATTTTGCCAAAAAATCTTTGCACTCCTACGTCCATAATCTGGACTTTCTCTTCCAACTGCAACATTAGCCCTCTTTTGGTCAGAACCCTCTTGACTTCGAGGATGGTTTCCGTCCTGTCTTCAATCTTCAAATCCTCTAACTCTTCCCTGGTTTTGGAATTCAAGAATTTAATGATCTCAGTGGCTTCTGTGGGCATTTCTCCCAGCTCTCCTCTTATTTTCTCAATAGCCTACTTGCTCCTTTGTACTAGTTCGTTTTGCTCGAACATGATTTGCACCATAGGCCATATTTCATTTATGGATTTGGAGATATCCATCCAGATATTTTCCTTGGCCTCAGCAAGTGTCTTGCCTACCACTGTTTTCTTTTGAAGCTGCTGCAATTCTTGTTTGAACTTGTCTGATGTTTGTTTCTCCATGGAGTAGCTTGTTCGGTAAGAAGACTTAAGTTCCTGAAGGTTCTCAACCTCCTTTTTAAGTCTTCTAATTTCTATCTCTTGCAAGTTCATCTCCTCCATGGATTTTGCTAGTTCCACTGTCTTTTCCAGAGCTGTCAGTGGAGTTGCTGAGGGAATTTCTGCTATGGATGTTGTGCTTACTCCTGTGAGTGGAAATGTGCTCAATGGAATGACCCCCATAGGCGTTGATTGTTCCTTCTCCTTCACTAACCTTTCTAGTTCTGATTCCATCTCTTTCAATTGTTTGTTATGCTCTATGATCAACTTGAGCATCTCATCCTTCTCACCTTCTGTCTCAGCTATCTCCTTTGTCTGTGCATATTTTGTTGGTGGCAGTTTCAGTTGTTTCCTCAGAGATGTTATATTAGCATTTTTATTTTTAAGCATCTCCTCAACTGCTTTGACATTCGAGGGGTCATATCCAATCTTGAGGACCAATTCTTCCAAAGTTTTAATTATGTTATCCTTTGCAAAGGATGATATATTTTCTAACTTTACCTGTGTCTGTACATTGCTCAAAGTGACGTGTAGTTTAGCAACCAAAGTAGAAGCACTTGCCAAGGTGGAGAAAACCATTTCTCCAGTTTGCCTATGCAGATCCATTTGATCGGTCGGGTGCACATCTCTAGTGTGGAACTCGAACGTTGCCCTTTTGTAATCGGTAATTGTCTTTGGATCGGGCACCTGTGCCTGCAGAAAATCCATATGCATTCTACCCTTCTCTGTATCAAACGCAAACAATAGTCTATGCTATGTCGTGGATGTTTGTTTCCAAAACTGAGCATAAGTATTGTTGGTCAGCGTTTGATTCCTCTTCTTGATCATCTCATATTTCTCAAAAATACTCAACTTTGGTCCTCCTTTACTCGGTTGGTCAACTAGTGAAGTATCCATCGGCTTCTTGGATGAAACTGTTGATTAAGGTTGGTTGTCATTGATGTCAACCCTCGAAGAAAGACCCATAGCACAAAGGTTTGGGTAATGGACCCAATAGTGTTTGATGTAAATATGACTCATTATTGTTTTTTCATGGTTGATAAGAAGTAAATATGG
>SNQJ01S0119221.1:48509-59257 GCA_010110895.2 Picea sitchensis
CTTGTTGACCATAGATCTGAGCGCCAACACCTCAGTCGTTCATCTATGTGATTTCTTTAATCTGCCAGTGAAAAAATCATATTTGCCTCAAAAACTTAGGACAAGTTCTTTATGTGGGTCTGCCCAGCTTTCCCTGCTTTTTGTCACGATGGGGGTTAGGCATCCAACTTTCAAACATCAAAGATATGGTTCAACATCGATCATCATGCATGTCTTATTGAAATAAAACCAACTAACCTATGCTCTAACCTACTTACCTATGACATTTAGCCCAGATTAAACTGTTGGACTAAGAAATTACTCTACCCTAGGGTTATTTGACCAAGATTAGGCAGTTTGGTCAAATTTATTCACTAGCTAACCTAAACTGCTTGGCTAAGATTAAACAGTTTAGCCAAGATTATTCACTAATCCTATCAACATCAATTTAAAATGACTTGGCCATGCTTAAACTGTATGGACCAGGTCATTGTTATTGCATGGGGCTTTACTCAATTTCTTTTATGCCCTCTTTTATTCTTTTCTCATTTTCTTTTTCTTTCTTTTTCTTTTCTTTTTATTTTCTTTCTTTTGTTTTAAAAAATTATTTACAGAATGGAAAATTATTTGGCAACCAAACACAGTAAAGGGATAACATCTCAGTCACCAGTTGATCCTATAAATTATAGGGTTATAACACCAAGGATGTGTGTCAGAATATCTCGGAGTTCAAAGATCTCGTACCCCAGAGGAAACCAAGCACGAGTTCTAAGGGTCGCAAGACTCCTGAAGGCCTGAATGTCGAAGCTGATCTCAACCGTTAGTTGAGGAGTACATGTGGCAATAGATCCAGAGGTCTGAAAGTATATCCCTCTGGAGGAATTGGGTTGAGTGTGAGTTGAGAACTCCTGAAGGGCTGAGAGTCGTAGTTGATATCGACCGTCGATTAGAGAGGATGTGTGGCGTCAGATTGTGCATTTCAGAGTTTTGGCACTCTGGAGGTTTTGTGGCGAGGTGTTTTAGAATTTGCTGAAGACCCGGAGCCCAAAGTAATCAGGGTCGTTGATTTTCAGAGGACACGTGGAGCCTGATCGTGCCACCTCAGAGTTCAACACTCTGAAGGATTGGAAGTGTAAGGTGTTGGAGAGAGAAGAACAGACGAAGCCCAGAATGTCGAATCTGTATCAAGACCGTAGATCTAAGCAAAGGTTAAGAGCCATCGATCCTTTCAGGGATTTGAAACTTCGTTGATCTGACGTTCGAGAGGATCGCGTGTATTGTTTGTTGAAGACTCTCGGAGAACGAAATCTTCGAAGTCCTGAATTCAGTGGAGTTAAAGGAGTTATCCCCCAGTTTTGAGCTTGGGGTCACGTGGAGGTAGCACCTCACTAGCAAGATCCTACCAGAGAGACATTTTGGCCCAAATTTGGAGAAAAAGGCCCGTGGAAAACTAAAGAAAAGGTCCAGGGAGGTCCTTGTGAGATAATCCAGCTCATGTTATAAGAATGTACTTAGACCGAGAGGTCAGTGGACCCCAAGTGAGGGTGGGGGTCTGCGCCAAGTGGTATCAGAGCCTGATTTTATTGTCAGGTAGTAGGAAGTAGAGAAGTTTTGTTTGATACCACCAAATGGTATCAGAGAATGTTTTTGCTTATAGACAACAAGTAAAGGAGAAGGAGAAGATAGATTGTGATACTCTGTGAAGATATGTTTGCAAGTGTGCAACAAACATTTGATAGCCAGATGGGCTGCAGGGGAAATTTGGAGGTGCTCTTAGTTGCAGAGCAGACAATGAACAACCAGGTGGGCTGAGAAAGAATAACCAGTCACGTTCTTAGAGGCAGGAGGAATATGGCTACTAAAGGCCAAAGGCGAGGTCGAGGAGACAACCGCCAAAATATGAAGAAATAACAAATGGACAAAGAGCTCAAAGAGGTACAAGAAGAACTTGGTCGGTTAATGTTGAAGATGCAGTAGGAAGCACAAGGAAGTTGGAGGTATGAATGGCCCATGAAGCCAAAAGTAAAGTGGCCTATCCAACAGTTGATTTCCAGAAGGTAGGAGAAGAGTTTGAGGAGGTTGTTGAGGAATACTGAAAACCTCAGTGCCACAGAGGAGATAGTTTGTGAAACAGATGGTGGAGAGAACCTTGATGATGAGGAAGAGAGATCAAATGAATATCTCATAAACTGCCAGGTGGGAAGAGGTGATAATGCAAATCTCTAGGAGAGCAATGAGATGAGATAAGTTAGAGATATCATAGACTGCCAGGAGGGCAGGTCAGAAAAATACACTTTCCAGGTGGGAAAGGAGAATAAGATGAGACTGTCTGAGAGTCTTATGAACTCAGTGAGGAGTTCAGATCAACAAGAAGTGTTGACATGGGAGGAGGATCAAAGGAACATTCTGATCATTGGAGGAATTAGAGTTCCTGCCAAGCAACCCGGAGAAGACCATAGCTCATGTTGAAGGTGCAGAGGAAGGACAATCAGCAGAGACTGTCAAGGAGGAGAAGATGGTGCAGAAATTGACATCTTCTCAAGAGGAGATGAAAGAAGAGGAGCATGCTACTCAGATTCTCACTCCATGGGAGAAAGAATTGAAATTACTGGAGATTTGGCTAGGCCATCTAGACACGGAGGTATACTATCAGGAGGATGTAGTGATGCATAGTGAAAAAGAGTTCCATCCCGAGGAGCAGCTGGATTAAGCTGTACTTGTGCCAGCAGAAGAGGAGACAGAGGAACTGGCAAAAACTAATCTGTCAGACGAGATAGATGAGCATAATCTCAGTAGCATGGCTGCAGAATTTGGACCTGTAGTGGAGTGGAAAGGCAGTTCCACTGGAGATAGAATCAGCATGGGAGATCAAATCAATCTTCCCATTGATTTTTGTGAAGGAGTGGAATCCCTGGAGGAAAGGGTAATAGTGCAAAGTCAGTTTATCCAACAGGTCAAGTTGGAAAGTGATGAGGAGGAAGTGCAATGGAGAAAACTAAAGGAAAAGAGTCATACAGTGGATCAGTTGGACAAGGTGATAGAGGAGATAAGGAGGTTGTTGTTGAAGTCAGTAGGGGAGACATTCAGTTGCATATGGAAGATGACAAGGAGAGAACCTGCAACAACAACAACAACAAAGAAGAGGAGCAGATGGACAATTCCAAATTTAAGTCTGGGATCCAGGAGGATTTCAACAGCAGAGTAGAGGAGCTCATGATTTTTCCACCAGTGGGGTATGATGCAGGAGCATATTACCACCTCAGCATGCGCCAACAAAGAAACACATCAATGCATATTCAAGAAGGGAGAGAGGCTCCAACCCTCTCATTTTTCCTTGAATTTTAAATATCCAATGTAATTAATTATAATTAATTGATGTAAGGTTTGAGTAGAGCCAAGTTGTGTCTTTGTATAGGCTGAGTGTAAATCACCTTTAATAGGCTCGAGTTGTATAGATCCTGAGCATTGTCTCGGATCTGAAGATGTAAATGTTTATTCAATGTAATAAGCCTCGGTAGATAGGCGTTGTAATAGTGATAGGATAGCACTTAGGTGGCTTGGAGGGAAAGCTCGATGAGCCCCTCTTGTATAAATCATTGTAAATTAAGCTGAGAGAAGGTTGTTGAAGTTAGATTGAACATCTTTGTAAGCCACAGAGAGGAGATAAGAGAGCCGAGACTCTGTTGCAGTCTGAAGCTTTGTACACACTGTATAGACATTCAAAATTTAATGAAAAGAGCAGTTTTTCCTGCATACGAGGTCCTGTGTGTTTTTATGTTTGTATCTGAATGTTTGATGTATGTTTATGTATGTTTCTAGTGCATGTATATTTCCCTTGCAGGGTGAGATAGACTTCTCTACCTTTGTGAGTTTGTTGGATGTTTCGGGATCTTAGGCTTATGCAAGGAGTGCACACCAAAGTTAGAGAAAACTCTATGAAGCCAGTGCAAGGAGTGAACTTGAACTCTCTTTCGAGTTCATAGAAGAGTGTGTCAGGTGGGCACACTAGAATAATTTGTTGATCTCAGAAGGAGTAGTGCAAGGAGTGCACAGGAGACAGAGTTGTTGAACACTCGGTAAGATCAACAAGGAGTGATTTGAGCGAGTGCAAGGAATGCACAAGAGAATGTTGTTTCAAGTTATGTTGGCAGATTTCCAGGGAGATACTTCAGGGTTACTGAACACCCTGAAATATAATGTAGAGGGGGAACAGTGTACAGAGTTGTTGAATACTCTGGAGCGTAGCTCTGCAAGGAGTGCATTGAGCAGGAGGTGCCAAGAGGGCACAAGAATCCCTTTGGAGAGAAAAGGGAATGAAACCTTTGAGGTTTGAGTGGTTTAAAAGCTCAAGAGAGCCAGAGCTACTGAACACTTTGGAAGAGAGGGTCTGCAAGGAGTTGCATAAGCCAAGAGACTTTTCAGGTTCAAAAGCGCAAGGAGTGCACCCATGGTTGAGTGGTTTTAGATCCACCAAGATCGAGAGAAATAACGCAAAGTATGCGCAGGTGAACTTGTTTCAAAGTTCACGATCAGGAGAGAGAGCGTTACAGAGAACGCAAACAAAGGCCGCAACCTTTGAATATTTTAAAATATCCCAGGTTTGGGAGGAATGCGCAGTAGCAGAGGAGGAGCTATAGGTACCATTGGATCGGTTGCAAGAACAATTATGGACCATCAGATCAGAGTCCAGAGTGAAGGAGGAACGTGGACGGAGAAAAACAAATCTCAATCGTCAAATCTGAGTGCGAGGATCGACATCCTTCGGATCCAAGTGAGTTTCACAGGTTTTAACCCTCAACATCCTTTGGACTTCGTAAGTTCAGAGGTTTTTCAAGTCTATGTTTTGGGAGGAGATGGATTTCCTGAAGTCCCAGGGATCTAGATTAAATATGGACCGTCCATCAATGAGGACACGTGTTAGCAGATTTGGGGTGGGTTGGAGGACCAACTATCCAGAAGAGAAGAAGTGTGGAGAGTTCAAAACTACCGAAGCTCTGAACAATGGAGTGGATCCTACCTGTTGGTGCCAGGGATGCGTGGCAGAATATCTCGAAGTTCGGAGATATCATACTGTAGAGGAAATCAAGCACAAGTGCTAAGGGTCCCAAGATTCTCGAAGGCCCGAAGGTTAGAGTTGATCTCAACTGTTAGTTGAGGAGGACACATGGTAGTAGATCCAAAGGTCTGGAAGCATATCCCTCCAGAGGAATTGGGTTGAGTGTGAGCTAAGAACTCCCGAAGGGTCGGGAGTCGTAGTTGATCTCGGTCGTCGATTAGAGAGGATGCATGGTGTTAGATTTTTCATTTTATAGTTTTGGCACTTCAGAGGTTTTGTGGGGAGGTGTTTCAGAATTCATCGAAGACCGAGAGCCCGAAGTAATCAAGGTCGTTGATTTTCAGAGGACAGGTGGAGCCTGATTGCCCCACCTCGGAGTTTGACACTCTGGAGGATTGGAAGTATAAGGTGTTGGAGCAGGTAGAATGACCAAATCCTGGACTGTCAAAGCCATATCAAGACCGTATATCTAAGCATAGGTTAAGAGTCGTCGATCCTTTCAGGGATTTGGCACTTCGCCAATACGACGTTCGAGAGGATCACGTGTATTGTTTGTTGAAGACTCCTAGAGCACGAAAGCTCTGAAGTCCTGAATTCAACGGAGTTAAAGGAGTTAGCCCTCGGTTTTGAGCCTGAGGTCACGTCGAGGTAGTGCCTCACTAGTAGGAGCCTACTAGAGAGCCATTATGGCCCGAATTTGCGGAAAAAGGCCCGTGGAAAACTAAAGAAAAGGTCCAGGGAGGGATTTGTGAGCTAATCCAGCTCCTGTTATAAGAAGATTCTTAGACCAGGAGATCAGTGGACCCTAGGTGAGGGTGGAGGTTTGTTCCAAGTGGTATCAAAGCCTTATTTTATTTTCAGGTAGCAGGAAGTAGAGAAGTTTTGTCTGATACCACCAAGTGGTATCAGAGAATGTTTTGGCTTGTAGACAGTAGGAAAAGGAGAAGGAGAAGATAGAGTGTGATACTGTGTGAAGATCTGTTTGCAAGTGTGCAATAGACATTGACAATTAGGTGGGTTGTAGGAGAAAGTTGGAGGTGCTCTCAGTTGCAGAGAAGACATCAAGCATCTAGGTGGGCCAAGTCAAAAGAACCAGTTACAATCTTGCAGGCAGGACGAAGATGGCTACTAAAGGCCAGAGGCAAGGTCAAGGAGAAGACCACCAACAAATGAAGAAATAAAAAATGGACAAAGAGCTCAAGGAGGTCTGAGAAGAACTCGATCGATTAAAGTTGAATATACAGGAAGAAGCACAAGGAAGTTGGAGGTATGAATGCCCCATGAAGCCGAAAGTAAAGTGGCCTATATAGAAGTTGATTTCTAGAAGGCAGGAGCATAGTTTGAGGAGGTGACTAAGGCATATTGAAAACCTCAGTTCCACAGAGGAGATGGTTTGTGAACCAGAGGTTGGAGAGAACCTCGATGATGAGGAAGAGAGATCAGTTGAATATATCATAAATTGTCAGGTGGGAAGAGGTGGTAATGCAGATCGTCGGGAGGGCAATGAGATGAGATCAGTTGAAGATATCATAGATTGTCATGAGGGCAGGTCAGAAAACTCCAATTTCCAGGTGGGAAAGGAGAATGAGATGAGACTATTTGAGAGTCTCGTGATCTCAGAGAGGAGTTTAGATCAACAAGAAATGCTGACAGGGGAGGAGGATCAGAGGCACATTCAGATCATTGGAGGAATTAACATATTCCTTCCAAGCAGCCCAGAGGAGACCAGAGTAGACCAGAGCACATGTTGAAGGTGTAGAGGAAGGACAGCCAGTAGAGACTATCAAGGAGGAGAAGATGGTGCATAAATTGACATCTTCCCAAGAGGATATGAAAGAAGAGGAGCATACTAGTCAGATTCTCACTCCATGGGAGAAAGAATTGAAATTGTTGGAGAATTGGCTAGGCCATCTAGAAAAAGAATTAGGTTGCCAGGAGGATGCAGTCGTGCACAGTGAAGAAGAGTTCCATGCTAAGGATAAGCTGGATGAAGCTGGACTTCTGCCAACACAAGAAGAGATAGAGGAACTGGAAAATCCTAATATGTCAGAGGAGGTAGGTGAGCAGAAGATCAGTAGCATGGCTGTAGAATTTGGACATGCAATGGAGTGGAAAGCCAATGCCACAAGATATAGAATCAGCATGGGAGATCATATTGATCCACCCATTGATTTGTGTGAAGGAGTGGAAGCCCTGGAGGAAAGGTTAATAGTGCAAAGTCAGTTTATCCAACAGGTCAAGTTGGAAATTGATGAGGAGGAAGTGCAATAGAGCACACTGCAGCAAAAGAGCCAGCCCATAGATTAGTTGGACAAGGTGATAGAAGAGATAAGGAGGTTGATGTTGAATTCAGTAGGGGAGATATTCAGTCGTAGGAAGCTGAAAAGGAGAGAACCTGCAGCAACAACAACAACAAAGAAGAGGAGCAGGTGGACAACTCCAAATTCAAGTTTGGAATCCAAGAGGATTTCAACAGCAGAGCAGAGGATCTCATGAGTAGGAGCTCATGATTTTCCCAGCAGTGTAGTATGATGCAAGAGAATATTACCACCTCAGCATGTTCCAGCAAAGAAACACATCACCGTGCATTCAAGAAGGGAGAGAGGCGCCAACCCTCTCATTTTTCCTTGAATTTTAAATATTCAATGTAATTAATTATAATTAATTGATGTAAGGCTTGAGTAGAGCCAAGTTGTTCCTTTGTATAGGCTGAGTGTAAATCACCTTTAATAGGCTTGAGTTGTAAATATATTGAGCATTGCCTCGGATCTGAAGATGTACATGTTTATTCAATGTAATAAGCCTCGATAGATAGGCGTTGTAATGGTGATAGGATAGCACTCAGGTGGCTTGGAGAGAAAGCTCGATGAGCCCCTCTTGTATAAATCATTGTAAAGTAAGCCAAGAGAAGGTTATTGAAGTTAGATTGAACATCTTTGTAAGCCAAGGAGAGGAGAGAAGAGAGATGAGACTCTGTTGCAGTCTGAATCTTTGTACACATTGTATAGACATTCATAATTTAATTAAAAGAGCATTTTTTCCTGCATACGAGGTCCTGTGTGTTTTTATGTTTGCATATGAATGTTTTCTGTATGTTTATGTATGTTTCTAGTGCATGTATATTTCCCTTGCAGGGTGAGATAGACTTCTCTACCTTTGTGAGTTTGTTGGATGTTTTGGGCTCTTAGGCTTGTGCAAGGAGTGCACAACAAAGTTAGATAAAAATTTGTGAAGCCAATGCAAGTAGTGCACTTGAACTCTCTTTCGAGTTCAGAGAAGAGCGTGGCAGGTGGGCACACCAGAATAATTTGTTAAGATCAGAAGGAGTAGTGCAAGGAGTGCACAGGAGACATAGTTGTTGAACACTCTGTAAGCTCAGCAAGGAATGCTTTGAGTGAGTGCAAGGAGTGTACAAGAGAACTCTGCTTCGAGTTCTATGGTAGATTTCCAGGGAGATACTTCAGGGTTATTGAACACCCTGAAAGATAGTGCAGAGGGGGAACAATCTACATAGTTGTTGAATACTCTGAAGGGTAGCTCTGCAAGGAGTGCATTGAGAAGGAGGTGCCAGGAGGGCATAATAATCCCTTTGGAGAGAAAACGGGTTGAAACCTTTGAGGTTTGAGTGGTTTGAAAGATCAAGAGAACCAAGGCTACTGAACACTCTGGAAGAGAGGGTTTGTAAGGAGTTGTATAAGTTAATAACCTTTTCAAGTTCAGAAGTGCAAGGAGTGCACCCAAGGTTGAGTGGTTTTAGATCCACCAAGATCAAGAGAAATATCACAAAGTATGTGCAGGTGAACTTATTTCAAAGTTCAAGCTCGGGAGAGAGAGAGTTACAGAGAACGCAAACAAAGGTCGCAGCCTTTGAATATTTTAAAATATCCCAATTTCAGGAGGAATGCACAGTAGCAGAGGAGGAGATACAAGTACCATTGGATCGGTTGCAAGAGAAAATCTGGACCGTTGGATCAGAGTCCATAGTGAAGGAGGAATGCGCATGGAGAAAAATAGATCTCAGTCATCATATCTAAGTGCGAGGATCGACAACCATCGGATCCAGGTGAGTTGCACGGGTTTTAAGCCTCAGCATCCTTCGGACTTTGTAAGTTCGAAGGTTTTTCAAGTCTTTGTTTTGTGAGGAGATGAGTTTCCTGAAGTCCTGGGGATCCAGAGTAAATCTAGACCATGCATCAGTGAGGACGTGTGTCAACAGATTTGGGGTGGTTTGGAGGACCAACTATCCAGGAGAGCAAAGGTGTGGAAATTTCAAAACTCTTGAAGCTCCGAATAGAAGAGCGGATCCTAGTCGTCGGTTCCAGGGACGCATGTCAAACGATCTTGGAGTTCGGAGATCTCGTACTCTAGACGAAACCAAGCACTAGTGCTAAGGGTCGCAAGACTCCCAAAGGCTGGAGATGATCTCAATCGTTAGTTGAGGAGGACACGTGGCAGTAGATCCATAGGTATGGAAGTATAGACCTCCAGAGGAATTGGGTTGAGTGTGAGATGAGAACTCCCGAAGGGCCAGCATCCGGAGTTGATCTCAGTCGCCGATTAGAGAGGACGTGTGGCGTCATATTTTTCATTTTGTAGGTTTGGCACTCCAGAGGTTTTGTGGGGAGGTGTTTCAGAATTCGTCGAAGACCCGAAGCCTGAAGTAATTAGGGCCGTTGATTTTCAGAGGCCACGTGGACCTTAACGTGCCACCTCGTAGTTCGACACTCCATAGGATTAGAAGTGTAAGGTGTTGGAGCAGGAAAAATGACCGAAGCTCGGACTATCGAAGCCATATCAAGACCGTAGATCTAAGTAGTAGTTAAGATTCATCGATCCTTTCGAGGATTTGGCACTTCATCGATATGGCATTCGCGAGGATCGCGTGTATTATTTTTTGAAGACTCTCGAAGGATGAAAGCTCCGAAGTCCAAAATTCGACGGAGTTAAAGGAGTTAGCCCCCGCTTTTGAGCCCGGGGTCACGTGGAGATAGCATCTCACTAGCAGGGGCCTACCAGAGACCCATTTTGGCCTGAATTTTGAGAAAAAGGCTTGTAGAAAACTAAAGAAAAGGTCCAGGGAGGGCCTTGTGAGCTAATTCAGCTCCTATTATAAGAAGATCCTTAGACCGGGAGGTCAGTGGACCCCAGGTGAGGGTGGGGGTATGTGCCAATTATCCTCTGGAAAGAGAAGTCGGCCCAGTAAAGTGAGATAGAGTAGTATATATAGAGGGCGCTAGAGCTCATTTGTGATACTCACTCTCACAACTGCATAAGACCAGTGGTGCATAAGTTTGGAGAGGAATTGCAGCTGCTGCAATTGGCATTTCAGTTTTGGCTTGGACTATCTCTTGGTTATGGTTTGGAATTTCTGCTTGGTCTTTAGTTATTCTTTCTTGGTGCGCTAGCCTTGGAGAAAGGTACACTACCTTGGTTGGCTATTGGATTGCTTCCAGAATTATTATGTATGTCAAGGTTAAGGTGCTTGGGGGTGGCCTTTGTGCCTATGGTTGGGTGACAATATTGTTATATTGTCTATGGTTAAACGAGCACACCTATTTTTCTAGTAGGTTATGGGCCAACACTATCTTCAGATAGTCTAACCGTTGGAAGATAGATTGGAAGGATTTTCTCAGTTATAGTTGCAGTTGCAGTCAAAGTTTTGTTGCAACAACAAAACCCTAACCCTCTTATTAAGGAACCTTAAGTGAAGAGC
>SNQJ01S0119222.1:0-26566 GCA_010110895.2 Picea sitchensis
AAAATTTTGATTTTTGATTTTGTAAAGTGGTTAATTTTCTTATATGTCAGTTTTTACTGAAGAGTTATTATTTATTTATTTTTTCAAGGAAAACCTTTCACTTGAATTTCAATCTTACCATATGTTTCTTGATACTCGACATTTTCTTCAATCTAAAAATTACAGACTTTTAATTAGTTAAAAAAGTAGTAGTTTTATCGTTTTAAAAATCACACATTTTTATCCATTTAAAAACGTCATAGTTTAATCTTTTTAAGTTTTAGCTTTTCTTTTTGATATATTATGTAATTTTAATCTAAATTAAGGGATAAATTGTTCCATGTGTATTCTGCTGTAATTGTTCCAAGAGGGCTATATATGGCTAAATGATTATGATATGACGGGGATATAAGGGCCTAAATATACATGTAATGTGTAAATACAATGTAATAGGGTCGGCCTAGTGATAAAGGGGCCTCATGCTCAACTGTGAATAAACTATATGTAAGAGATCGTGTATTCATTATTGGGGTGTGAATTTTGATGTATGAAAGGTATTTGGTTATTTGGAGGGATTTCCCATATTATTTAAGGAGTTATTATGTAACTTATCTATATTGGAGAATGTAACTTTTAGCTGAAGTGGAAGAACTACTTTATATCTTCAGTATGGTTGTGATGTGGTTTGGAAAAGTTTTTTAACTGCTATCTCATTCAATAACAAAGAGAACTGAATTGAATTACATTTATGTCTGAAAGATTTCTTGGAACCCCAATTGAGAAAATGTGGGCTGGAGTAAAAAGTATGAAGGACTGGCATGAATATCCTAAATGGCAACCGATGAACCTCGCTTCAAAAGTTCCAAATCTACCTCCTAGCAGACTCGATCTTCTCAGTGTACGATCTTCAGTATCTATCAAAACACTAAGATTCGTCACATTTAAAATCTTATAGCCATTGAACATATTAAGACAATAATAAATTTAACCATGTTTAACAATAATAATATCCGCAAAATTTCCCCGACCTGGTCAACAAATATGCACGACCGCGTACATTGAATAAGGACTTGAGGGTATATTGGGGCTCAGAAATGTCCTATTTTCATGCACCTTTCCCTTCATCATGCTTCACATTTCATCACCCCATTAACCTTTCACGATATCATTTCCATAAATATACTTGGGTTTTACCTTATTGTTTTCCACTTTATTCATTTTAGTATTAAAAGGGAATTTGCGATTAAATGTTAGAAAATTGACATGTTTTCATATATATATCTCAAAAATGTGTGAGCTTTGTAATGTGTAGGAATATGAGAAGGATTAATTCGAAAAGTCTTCTTGAATACTTCCTCCACCATTTCAATATTTGAGGAGATAATTCAAGCCCATTCCAAGGAGAAGATCATGGATATTTGGTTGGAATATCTTATCCAACATATATGAGAGATATGTGTGAGGATTTAAAGCGATTATATTTTGTAATAATGAGAAATAGGTTGAGAGAAAAGTGGATCTATAATTATGAGATGGTTATCTTACCTTCAAGGCTCTCATGTATAAAAGAGAGTGCTCTCTCTTCATGAGATTTCTATTAGAGTATTCAGTTAGAATATGGAATTAGAGTAGTCATTAATGGTAGTCATTAGGATTCGAAAGAGAAAGGGATTCTTATCTTTGATTCATGGTTTTGGTTTTCATGCTTTCATTATTCTTTTATGAAGATTGATTTGATTATTGTAATATAAGATTTCCTCATTGGTGAGAGATCTCATATGTTGTTGTGCCATTCGACTCTTCACATGTTGTATTTTCTTTTCCTTCATGTAGTTCTCCATTTCTATATTAATTCCATTTACACAATTTCCCATTCTTAGAGTAATTTCATTTACGCAACTAGATTAATTCAATTCCAAGTCGTGTGTTTCAATTTCTTGCATTAGATTACTGATTCAATTTCATTCGTGTGTTATATTAATGATTCAATTTCAATTGTAACTTAAACATTAGATTAGATTAGTCCTGCTTCAATCTTGCATATACTTTGTGTGTGCTTTGTCATTTTACGAACCCCGGGTTGACAAATTAAATAGTTGGGAAAGTACTACAACTCAATTAATACAATATTAGTTTGGCCCAATATAACGGCTATCGTTCCGTTGTCATGATTGATGTTCCTTTTGCAAGTAGTGTTGTTCATTTGAACGGAACAATTTCCATTCCTTTTGTTACGATTGTTTTCCATTTGCAGGGGTTGCATCTCTCGAGGATGGGTATTGAAAACGAAAGGTAAGAACCTATGTAGACGATATGTAAAATGCTTGTGCCAGCGCCTACCTTTGGATGATGCATAGAGGTTATATTTTAGGACATCTTTAGTGCCCAACAATTACTTATTAATCAATAAATCATGCCTTTAACATTTAACTTGCAGTAATACATTTAACCAATAAATATACAACCACATAAATGAAACAATGACAAAGTGATTTATCATGAGGAAACCCAAAAGGGAAAAACCTCTTCTTCTTGTGAATGAAAGGCAAGATCTAACTTCTCTTTACATTCTTATTTTATCTGAGCTACAACCCAGATGAGGCTTCAACCTATGTTTCTTCAACACCTACTGAATGGAAGCTACACCTCCCATATGTACAAGCACCAACTTGTACAAGAGACTTTTATAGTCTCCCCTTGCTCCTCCCTACCACCTTGGAATCCTTCTATGTCACTAAGAACCTACAAACCACCTCTTTATCTTCTCTATCAAATATTAAACATTCAAATCCTCTCTGTTTATATATTCATATCAGAATCCATTCTATACAAAACCACTTATAAATCAATGCTCTCTTCAAATCTTATCTAACACTAAATCAAATAAGTCTATTCTCTGCACATTCTCTTACTAAAGATATTTGAAACAATTCGTTCATCATATATATACCTTTCAAAAGAAATCAGAACTGTTGCACCTATGTATATTTCATGCTGCTTTCATGAACTTCTTTGCATAAAACCTCTAGACCTGTATCACTTTCAATCAATTGATCTCCAGTTCTCTTTCTTCATATTTATCTGATCTTCATTAAAGCTCTTTTTTTCATCATCTCTATATGTCTATAATTTTGTTCATTTCAATTACAGAGATAAAATAAATTTCCTCCTTTCTATTCAAGAGAAACAATGGCCACTCAATATCATTTTTTTTCACACATCTATCCTTCATGGAAAGCGTGCTATATATACTAATATTGTTCGAATCCCCTTTAAGTATTCGTTTTAACCTTTGTAACTAATTATAACTATACAAACTGCCCTTGGATTGAATGACCCATGCAATGCACAACTACCCTTTGATCAGATTCATCAAAGCATATTCACCGTTGAATTATAACTATTGAAGTTTGTTAAAACCCTCAGGCGCTAAGCAAAAAGGAGATTTCCTGTATGAAATAGTCGAATTCCTTTGCATTCTCAGAGCAACATGTATCTGTGCTATGCTTGGTGATAGTAGTTTGGCATATGTATGTGCAGGTAGTTTGGTGATACGCACAGGTAGTTTGGTGATGCGTAGTCAGTTTGGTGATGTGTGCATCATTTTGGCATATGTCTACACCTGTCATAACATCAACAAACCCCATAACTCGTATGTGCAGGCAATTTGGTGATGCACTATTTGTGGTGAAAATGATTTGGAATATGTCTACACCTGTCATAACATCAATACCTACAAACTCCATAATGCTAAACTTCATAGTGCTAACAAAATCTCTGTTTAAGATGGTCTGCCAATAATAATGCTTGCCTAACAAAATGTCTGTTTAAAAAAGATCTGCCAAATAATAATGCTTTCCTTGCCTTTAATGATGTTTGTCAAATGCTCTTCCAAGTTATATGCTAAGTGTTGACTGCCCAATTTCATTTCCTACCAATAATAATGCTTGCCTTGCCTTTAACGATGTTTGTCAAATGCTCTGCCAAGTTCTCTGCTAAGTGTTGACTACCCAATTTCATTTCATTTCATTCATCTATCCATTTTGATTAAACTATCGTTGTACTCACAGAGATGTTGTCATAACTTTTTCCTTTGTCTCTATTCCATCATAAACACACAAGAGACTCATATACAATTTCCTTCATCTTTCACATAGGTAGACACCTTAGACACCTTCTCAATGATTTATTTAAGTTTGACATTAATGACAAAAACAAAACCAAGCTTTGTGCAAACTGAAGATTTAAGTTTGACATAGAAGAGATTTAAGTTTGACATTAATGACAATGACAAAACCAAGCCCTGTGCAAACTGACCAACAAAGATAACTCCATATCTGAGCCAGTTCACCCCTAATGGACTATAAAAACGGCGATATGTTAAATTGTGAGTGGTGCATTGCATCAAAGTTCACATGGACATGTTTACATCAATGCAATAATCAGATAGTGTTAGGTAGGAGGTGTACAAAATCATTTAAATATTTTTCTAATTCACCAAGGACAATTTAATTAGGGTGCTTTACTTCAATATCACCTACTTATGGCAGACTTGGTGGAATGGTGAAGTCTTGAGACAATATGACCCTAGCAACCACATACTCAATAGAGTTTGGATAGAAAACATGTATATTAGTTTATGTCATTGGTAATGTATTCTAAAAGGATGTACTTGTAACTAAATCAAGTTCGGTTATGTAACATACCACTCTATTGAGCACACTTTTATTGACATAATCTTTGAGGAAGCTTGCATGCACGTGATGTGGTTATGATATATTATGATTTAGTTTCGATTATGGGTTACATATGATGATGATATTGTGTTGAGATTTATTGTTATATTGATGTATATATATTGGAAGATGTTATTGACAAGTTTTCCTGAGTGTGCAAGGAACTTGAGAGGTTATGGATGTTGATGGAATCGATAGACTTCCTTGGACTCCAGATTGAGTCCGAGAGTGGATTGTATTTGTTTGAGTGTTTTATTTTATGCACATATGAGATATGATTTATTTCAGTATGATTATGTATATATATTATTGACACCATTTTTGTTAGTGGATGTAGGCTTGACGATGCTTTCTAATCCGAGTTACATAAGGAGTAGAGGGTCTGTGCACAAAACCTAGACATTGAGGGAGAGGTGCGGCAATGTCCCTGTCATAGCCTACTATCACTCTCACCGTGGATCGAATACTAGGTTAACAATTACCTAGTTTGATAGGTCCACGATGTCATGAGGGTGGACTGGGATAATTGCTCACGAATATTTCTAAGGAGCGAGAAATAAGGTAAAGTCCCTATTCTTTAGAATCCCTTAGTCTCTCACAAGGTCGACTGAGTGAAGTAATGACTCCAAGGGTCACAAAAACTTCCAAAACTAGTCAAAGGTAAGTGACACCCTTGGAACACGCAGGTGCGTCTTGAAGGTCATGTCACATAATTAAAAAATTGAGTTAATAAATCTAGTTGGCCTAGAAAACATTGAATTGATTAGAGCTTGTCAAATTAAAATAATTAATTAAACAATGAATTTATTAATTATAAAATCCCAGTAAAAGTATAAGCCTAATTATAAAACTAAGCCTAAGTCTAAGTTTAGTTAAGGGACTTGTTTACATATTAAATAAATTAAAAAGAATAGAGATAAACCAATTTAAGGAAAAAGTGAGAAAAATCTAAAGATTGGATAGAATGCACATGTGTGGATGAATATATTAAAGGGATTTTTAAAATATAAATAAATAAAATATGAGAGAGTAGGTGTACACATACAATGGTATCTAGAGTCTAGGTATCACTAGTCTAACTTGAAGAAGACTCCTAATCCAACTCTAACTAAGATCTAAATCGAAGACACTCATTAAATGAGAATTTGGAGAACAAAGGGACAACTAAGAGTGAAAATAGGAACAGATTGGGGAATGTGAGGTAGAAGGATTTTTAAATAAAATAAAAATGGTAATTACTTGTGCAACTTGGGGAGAGTGTGACAAGTGTGAGGATGAATAATCATAATTAATTTGATTTAAAAAGTTAATTATTTATGCATGAGTACATGTGTGAGTGAGGAAATTTCTATAGAACAAATGGTGAAGAATGAAAAGGGGCATTTTTTATTCTTGGTAAAGTTATGCTATCAATTTTTTTTTTACTATGTTTTACTTGTGAGAGTTGGGATACCAAGCTTGTAGAAAGAGTGGAAGTTGTACCTTATGAGACAAATCTTGGAGCTATCATGTGCTATTTTTTTTTTTTGTGTAGTCCCTTTGCAGCTCAGGGGATAAGGGGGAAGAAGAGTAACCCTACTGTTGGTTGGGAGGTACCACTGAATTCTTGGAGTTAGAAAGTGAGGCGAAGGAAGGGACATTGTGCCAATAATGGATTGAAGATCATCAACAAAAATAAGTTTTTTTCGGTTACTTTATTTAAGAATTTAATTGTATTTCTTTTTTATTCCATGTTATAAGAATGAGTTTCAAATGTTGACTAAAGTAAACTATGGATATTGCATATGGATCTATTTTTTGTGAGTGATTTCGTGTATGATTTAATGGATACAAACGTAAATTTTATTAAGGAAGTAGTTTCATATTCTCCATTTTCTGGTTAGTTATTTATGATTTAAAATTTTACTGATAAATTTTCCTTGCATCCACCACGATAGTTTAATTATGAGTTGATTGATTTCCTTATTAAAAAAAAAATGGAATTTCGCGTCTCTTTCTATTCATGCTTAACATAGATTATGTCTCTTGATTTATTCTTTGATTTCTATGCACCAGTGTGATACTAAGTTCTTCTCTTCGTATTTTATCTTAACCTAAGTGTGTTGTAAGAGCTTATCCTTCGACCTTCCATTGTTTCCGCTCTTCCTGGTCCAATATTTATTATCCTTACCACTTTTTCTTCCGATTGAATTTGATTTCAAACTAATTTACCATACAGTTATTTAAACCCAACGGGTTTCTTATGTCATAGGTTACTCATAGCTCCAGGTTTTATTTGAATGTCGATTGAGAGATTTTTCACCTCAAATGTCTCTTTTTTATAAGCATGGATGCTGTAATGAACCTCAAAATTCTCATAAAAAAAAAATTACGTGGTACAATATTTTCTACTTAACTTCGTTTAATCCACTCATAAGGTGGGTACTTACATTTTTTTTTTCTTGCATGACGTTATAACATACTAGCTTAATAATCTTTGCTTAATAACTTATAATAATTGAATGCAAGTATATTCTAATTCTTACTTTATTATAAGGGCTTCGTTGTAATGCCCACACCTACCTACATGCTAGGATTGGAATTTCAGTTGCTTTATTTTAATAGAATCAGACTATTGGATTTTTAAGCATAAATTTATGTCCTCGGGATTTAAATGCTTATACAGTCTTCAAGTTCTGATTGTAGTACGTGACAGGAAAGGTTTTAAGGAGATTAATGAATGGTTTAGGAGTGGTTTCCTAGTGTTTCCTTTGATGGCTCTACTTTAGTTATGTTACAACTTGTCCTTACCATAACGAACTAAACCTGATCAAGTCTGCATCATTATATGCACAACTGAACTAACTAACTCCCCTCCACTTGCTGGAGTAACGAGAAGATAACTTCGAAGTTTGGTGACCGACTAGTTTCACTGGACAGTCATGGTTTTACTGTTGGTTTACTTCGTATATTCTGCATTTAGGGAGGCAGATGTACCTTCCAGAAGGAGTTTAAGACTCTATCTGGAAAATTAATTAAGGGTCCTACTAACCTCAGCCCTGATGTCTCTTTTTCCCGCTCCTGCCAATCTTGATGCGCCAGTTTTTCCCTAGTGTAAGGTTTGTACCTCTCATGTTGTAAAGAGTGTACTCGTGCCTCTTAGATTTTTGCGGTCTCATTTATCCCTTGTGCCTTCGAGGGAAATGGTTTTGTGTTATGCCATATTCTACAGGGAAATTCTACTGCCTCCATGAGCAACCTTTGGTGCAGTCGACGACAATACCTGGTAAGTTTTATTTAAGGGACTATTGTATTTCAGGTTTAAATAGAGTTTGTTGTTTCTAGTTGAAAACGAGAAAGAATTTGTTTTTTGTACACTTTACTGGGGGTTTACAGACCTTCTTTACTCCCGATGGTCATATTTAGAGTCTACGTGTTTTTTATTTTATTTTAGTAATGACACTGTAACCATGAGTCACAAATCTTTACCTCTATGAACCTATATTTCATGTTCACTATTTGTGTCCCGTGGGTTTATTTCTGGTTCAATCTTTTGTTTACCCTATACTTAGCAACTATAATTTGGAGTGACTCGGAGTAGTTCTGAATAGTTTACACCTTCGTCGTGCTCCAGGAACTAAAGGGTCCAATTGGGTTCTCAACGTATATGTTTCTCCTCTCTAACTGGTGCATAATATTTGTAGATAGGTAGTGGTCTACCAGTAATTTATCCCTCGATGATGTTAGGTTATTCTCCATGAAAACTTTTATTGGTGAAAAGTATGATACCGTTCTTTGAATTCTTCTCTTTGTTCGTAAAGGGTTTTATCAAATGATTTCTCTCTTGAATTCACAATGCTATTTTATTTTTGTCAAGGTAATTATTTGAAATTCTGTATAAAGGGTTTTTCTCTGAATTAATGGTGGGGCTCTTCCTGTTGCGAGGGTACCCACCAGGAGCTCCCAAAACCTTCTCCCCTCGGTCAAGGTTGACTACGAAGCAAAGCATGGTAACAGGAGTGTGTTTCGTTTCGGCCCTAAGTTAAGTGATCTGAAAGTAACTATGGTTATCATTATTCCCTTTCGAGTTTATAAAACAAGATTCTACTCTATAACTTTTCTAATGTTTACCATGATGGCCAAATGCAGGTGTGCCCACTTCACAACATGGGTTCCGACCTCTGTTCATCATGATAAAGGTACTCGGGTTCCAAAATATGATTCTTCAACTTGTTTCTGAAACCACGACATGGAGGTCTCGATTATGTTCATAGCCTTTTGATGTTAAGAGTAACCTTTATTCATGCACCGATTCCCTGAATCAGATATCTAAGGGTTAGTCCCGTTTTGTTTGTCAAAGTTCCAATTAAGGATATATATATATGAGCATGTTGTAGGATATAATTGATATTCTAAAGCTAGAGTTTAGCGAAAACAGTTCTAAGTTTTTCGTCTGCTATTGGGAAAAACTCTTAAATAAGTTAAGCTTAGAAAAGGGAGTTGTATTGTTTCTCTTTGGAAAATAGCTTACTTTCAGCATCCTGTACACCACTTTTGTAATAGTAAGTGTTCATAAATCTTTAACAGTTATAACAACCATCCTTGCTTGACTACATTATGGTCTGTAATATTTGTCTCTTATGAATGAAATTCTTGTTTTCTTTTTGTTTTAAAAAAAATTACCCCAACGAAATCGTTATCAGAGGTCTTGCATCTTCAGTCTCTGCGTATTCCTATGTGTTTGTTTTTCGATTGGTTTCTTCTTCAACAAAGATTGCATTACTCTGTAATTTTTGTAAATGTGAAGCGATTTAATAGATATCCTATATGGTACCATCATAAAAATGTTTTGTTTCCTTTCTATGCACAACATATAGAAGATATGTCATACATTGTTAATGTAGTAGCGAGTTTATTTATCTGTTTCCTGTAGAATTATCCTAACATGATTATATCATATAGCTTTGTTCGTGTATTGATATATATTCGACTTTGTTTAAAGTTTGAAACATATATGTCAATATAATAGATCTGTTCATTCATTCGACTCTGCTTAAAGTTTGAAACATATATACGCATATAATAGCTCTATTCGTTCATTGATACATATTCGACTCTGTTTAAAAATTGATTCCAGAAAATAAATCTACAATTAAATCCTACAGTCTATTCACTGAATTTTGAACAACCTTTGTCTAGGTTCTTGCATGCATAACAACATTAAGGATCCCACTATAACAATAACCAATTCGTCCAACAAAGGTAGAATATTGAATATTTAGGTATAGGAAAAGACTTACAGCAGTTATACAATCATTAAAATAGATACGATAACTCTTTTTTCGTATATCTATAACATGTACAGTATCTCCAATATAAAATCATTCAAACAGATAGAGTTTAGAGTAACATATCCGAACTTAATCCTGTGGAGAAAACAAAGGGAACAACCACGTTCCTCCCAACCGTAGAACCAAGCAGCCATGATTACTTGCTCGATTCACCCCCTAGCCTGACCATGAGTCGATAAGGGCGAACTTGGAAATCCCTCTACAACACTTTCCTTCAATTCAATCACCTTTTTCTCCTTGCCTCACACCCTTCCAGTGTTCATAACAACAAGTGAAAAAGAAAAAAAGAAAAAAATAGACTATTTCCCAGCATACTTAGCAGTGTCCTGCCTCCTCACATATGCTTATTTGTAACTTGCATAGGTCTTTTCCCTTCCTTGGAATTTTTGTAGCTTCCTAAATCCTTGGTTTTCAGGGGCTGCCAATGGCCAAATCATTAATTTGCCACTTGTAAAAATCAGCCCAGGGGTAGTTCCAACATGTTCCCCACTCATGGAGTCATGGTCACCTACTTTTAACATCGTTGTTCCATTTGTCTTCCTGCAATCAATATAAAATATTCTGTTTTTAAGCAAGTGTCATTGTCAAATAGTTAGTTAGGTCAAATCAAAGTTCTACCCAACAATCATAATAATTAATTACAATTAACAAATTCCAAATTCCCAATTGCCATAAATGGCAAAAATTTTCCAAATTCGAATTTACCAAAAACGAAATAATTTCCCAAAAATTTAAATTTCCAAAATATTTTATTTTGGGAAATGTCACATCCTTCCCCCCTTCAATAAAACACTGTCCTCAGTGTTCATTCCTTTCTTGGAACAAGATTGGATAAGATTTCTGCAAATCTCCCTCCAATTCCCAAGTGGCCTCCTCAGGACTAAAGTGCTTCCATTGCACCTTTACCTGAGGGATGGCTCTGTTCTGAAGCACTATTTCTCTCTGGTCGAAAATGCATAGGGGTTCCACCTGGAATTCTCCTTCGGGTTCCACCTGTACCAAGTTCCAATCAGTCATATGAGTAGGGCCGCGAACATATTTTTTCAATAAAGAAACATGAAATACATTATGAATTCTTAGATTTGTTGGCAGTGCAAGTTGATATGCTATGGGTCTAATTCGAGCTAATATCTCGAAGGGCCCACAGAACTTGGGTGCCATCTTGGCATAGTTTCCTAGCTTCAATGAACTTTTTCGGGCTTTGACCTTCAAATATACATGGTCTCCTGCTTGAAACTCTAAGTGTCTTCTTTTCAGATCTACATAGCTCTTCTATTTGTCATGTGCTTCCTTCAAGTTCTGTTGTACCTTCCTTACCATGTTCTTCATTTCTTGTAGCATTTCTGGTCCAACCATGAGTCTGTCAGCTGGGTTATCCCAACTAATTGGAGTTGTACACTTTCTGTCGTACAATACTTCGAAAGGGCTCAAATTTGTTGAAGTTTGGTACCCATTGTTATATGAAAATTATACCAAGTGTATATAATCATCCAACTTGTTTGGTTTTGTTCTTACATACATGTGGAGCATATCCTCTATGATTTGGTTTGTCCTTTCGGTTTGTCCATCTGTTTGTGGATGATAACTTGTACTGAAATTCAAGTTGGTATTGAGCCCTGCAAACAATTCCTTCCAAAAAGCGGATGTGAATTTTACGTCTCTATCTAAAATTACCATTTTAGGAATACCATGTAGTCTAAAGATTTCTTTCATGAATATTTCAGCAATGTTTATAGCTTTGAAAGTAGACTTTACAGGAGTAAAGTGTGAAGACTTACTGATTTTATCGATTACAACCATGATGGAGTCATTCTATTCCTGAGTTTTAGGAAAACCTGTTATAAAGTCGAGTGATATAGTCTCCCATTTCCATTCTAGTACTGGTAATGGTTGTAAGAGGCCGGCTGGATGCTGGTGCTCGGCCTTAACCTCTGACAATCTTGGCACCTAGCCAAGTATTCTGTTGTTTTTTCCTTCATATTAGGCCAATAAAATAGTTTCCTAAGTGTTTTATCATTTTTTTGTAACCTGGGTGGCCAGAATACGACTTCTTATGCACTTCATCCAAGATTGTTAATTTTAACCCTGTTGAATCTGGTATGTAAAGTCTGTTTTTAAATCGTAGCATCCCCTTCTCGTAAATACTTAGATCTGTGTTCGTGGTATTGTTTGGTAATTATTCCATTATTTTAGTATAGTTTTTGTCATCAATACCTACCATCCTTATTCGTTCTTCCAGATCACTTTCTGCCCTGCAAATATTCATCTCAAATAATCCATGAATTTTTCTACTTAAAGAGTCTGCTACTTTGTTTTCCTTGCCCTTGATATGTCTAACCTCGAAGTCGAATTCACTTAAGAAGGCTAACCACCTTTCTTTCCTTGCGTTAAGATCTAGTTGGTTAAACATATATTTCACCCCACTGTTGTCCGTTAATGATAGGAATCTTCTGCCCATTATGTAGTGTGGCCACATCTTTAAGGTGTGTATTACTGCTCCCAATTCTAAGTCATGAGTGACATAATTTCATTCGTGTTCTTTTAATTTCCAGGACTCATAACAAATAACATGTCCTTCCCGATTTAGGACACCACCTATCCCTTCTTTACTTGCATCGACACATATAGTGACATCTTTATCTGGGTCTGCTACTTTCAATATGGGTGTCGTTGTCAATAATTCCTTTAGTTTGTTGAAGCTTGTCCTGACATTTCTCTGACCAGTTAAACCTGGTTCCTTTCTTTTGTAATGATGTGATAGGGTAGGCTATTTTTTAAAACCCTTCTATAAACCTGCAGTAATATCCAACGATTCCCATGAACGACCATATATCCGCTACATCTTTAGGTACCGACCATTCCATAATGGATTTCATCTTTTCCGGGTCTACGACAATGCCCTCTGCTGAAATTACATGTCCAAGATATTGTATTTATTTTTTATAGAAGTCACACTTGTCGAAATTGGCATACAGTTTGTGCTTCCTTAACGTTTGCAGAACTATTCTTAAGTGTTCTTCATGTTCCTCCTCTGTTTTTGAATAGACCAGGATGTCGTCGATGAATACTACCATGAACTTGTCCAAGTACTCACTAAAAATACTATTCATTAGGCACATAAACATGGCTGGGGAGTTAGTGAGTCCGAAAGGGTTGACTACAAACTCGTAGTGTCCATATCTTGTCTGAAATGTTGTTTTGTTTATGTCCTTGTCTTTTATCCGAACTTGATGATAACCGGATTGTAAATCCAATTTTGAAAAGATCTTGGCCCCCCCTACTTGATTGAACAAATCATTTATCCTTGGTAAGGGGTATTTATTCTTAATAGTCATTTTTTTCAGTTGTCTATAATCGATACATAATCTTATAGTATCGTCCTTCTTTTTCACAAAGAGGACTGGTGCTCCCCAAGGTGAGACACTTGGTCTGATATACTCTTTGTCCAACAATTCTCGTAATTGTGTTTTTAATTCTGTTAGTTTTGGTAAACTCATCTAGTAAGGCGCCTTTGAGATAGGGGAGAACTGGGTAACAGATATATGGAGAAGTCTATTTCCCTTCTAGGGGGTAATTATGGTATCTCATCCACAAACATGTCTCTAAAATCACATAGGACAACAAAGTCTTCCAACTTTGGCTTATCCTTATTTTCTGCTAGAATCGTCACTTGGATGGCATAAACTTGACATCCTTTTCTCACACATTTCTTTAGTTGCATCGTTCAAATTTGTCTGACTGATACCAATTTTGGTATACCTTGGTTTGTCCTGGTGGTGTCAGAATCATCTTTATAGCTAAGTATCTTTGTATAACAATTTAATATTGCTTTGTGTCGTTCTAACCAGTCCATCCCAATAATCATATCATAAGATCCTATAGGTAGGATGTTCAGATCGATCCTTATAGTTTGACCATCTAGGCTGAACTCAAAATCCAAAATATAGTCAATTACTTTCCTTTTTGTACCTGTTGCTAGTTGTACAAGCCATGATTTTGCGTGCTTCAGCCTCTGAAGTTTATTTGACTCTACTACCTTCAGAGTAATATAGCTTAATGTTTCTCCAGGGTCAATTAAAATAGAAATTCGAGTGTCATGGATTTTACCTTTGACTTCTACCACTGAGGACTGGTGGTTAGCTTGTCGTCCATCAATGGCTACATTTATCCGATGTAGGCTCCTGCCCACATCTCCCACTGTCGAGGCTTCTTGCAGGTTATGAACAACAGTTCTATTTGTTGAACTCAAACATGGGTAGTTCCTCCTGAGATGAGGCTCTCCACATTCCCAACACTTTAATGGCTCACGGGAGTTGTCCCCAAACCTCCTTGTTCCCAGGTTTACCAGTTTTTCTCTTCCTTGCATATTCGGAGTATTGGAGTGAAAATCCTTTCTCGAAAAACTCTTTGTTGTATTACGATAAGGAGTTGGTTGGTACCCCTTCTTCTGTTGGTTCATTTGATCTTGTTTCTTATCCTTCCAGGCTTTGGGAAACTCTTTTCGCAGTTTATATTGGTCGTAGCACATTCGCGCTTTTCTGAATACTTCGCTTAAGGATTTGGGGTTGTCAAACTCAATTCTGTCCTTGTAGGACTATGGTAGACAGCTTATAAATCATTGAATTTTTACTTTATCCTCTCGGATGTACGATACGAACCTTAGCAGATCCAGGAATTTATTTATAAGGTCCTCCATTGTCATCTATCTGAGTCGTAACTCGTAAAATTCTTTTGTCTTCCTTTCGTAGTAATTTTTAGAAAGGTATTGTTTCTTGAAATACTTCTTAAAGTCAGACCATTCCAAGTGTTTTTCCTTTAGGCCCTTGGCCAATTTCAGATCTTTCCACCAAATACTGGCCTTCCCTTTCAGATTGTAGATGGCCATCCCGAACTTCATGTTGTTGGAATAGTTGTAGATTTGGAAATACTTTTTGATGTCCAACATCCATGCCTCTCCTTCTTATCTTGTCCTAGATTCCCCATCAAAGATAGTTGGTTTAATATTTTTAAATTCTCCTTCAAGGTGGTCTACTTGTTTTCTTTTTCTGTTAGTTTTAGTTCCATCCTTAGCTGGAGGTGTTCCTTCAGACGAACTGTCTCCTTTTTCTATTTCTGGCCCTGAGTTCTTGGAGGCTCTCTTGCTGACTTCTTCATCGTTATTATTGTCTTTTGGGCTTTTCTTGGTCACTATACTGCGCATCAGGACTTCGTTTATCTCCTGTTGTTCTTGTTGTGCCTTCTTCAATTTTTCATTGTCGGCTTTAAAGATTTGTAGCTCAAAAATCAAGTTCCTCATTGTTTCCAACACTTCTGTGGGTGAGATTCTGTCACTATTCTACCTTGTATCTCCAGGAGGTCTTTGTTGTGGATTTTCTTCCATCCTATTTTCTGCATTGTCTTGAGCTTCCATACTTATTCACCAAAACAGAGAAAGTTTTATGTTTGTAACCATACAATTTATTAGTTTTTATCTAAAAAAGATTATATACTAAGCACTTCAGTGGTCCTATTCATGCCCAGTGTTGTAACTTTCACTCTGATACCATATGTAATGAACCTCAAAATTCTCATAAAAAAATAAAATATGTGGTACAATATTTTCTACTTAACTTCGTTTAATCCACTCGTAAGGTGGGTACTTACATTTTGTTTTTGCTTGCATGACCTTATAACATACTAACTTAATACTCTTGTCTTAATACTTTATATTAATAGAATGCAAGTATATTCTAATTCTTATTTTATTATAAGGGATTCGTTTTAATGCTCGCACCTACCTATACACTAGGATGGGAATTTCAGTCCCTTTGTTTTAATAGAATTAGACTATTGGATTTTTGTTCATAAACTTATGTCCCCAGGATTTAAATGCTTATACACTTACCTAACTGTGTCAACATCAGTCTTCAAGTCTTGATTGTAGTACATGACAAAAAAGGTTTTAAGAAGATTAATGAATGGTTAAGGAGTGATTTCCCATTGTTTCCTTTGATGGATCTACTTTAGTTATGTTACAACTTGTCCTTACCATAATGAACTAAACCCGATCAAGTCTGTGTCATTCTCTACACAACTGAACTAACTAACTCCCCTCCACTTGCTGGAGTAACGAGAAGATAACTTCAATGCTTGGCGGTCGACTAGTGTCATTGGACAGTCATGGTTTTACTGTTGGTTTACTTCGTATCTTCTACATTTAGGGAGACAGATGTACCTGTCAGGAGGAGTTTAAGATTTTGTCCGGAAAATTAATTAAGGGTCCTACTAACCTCATCCCCTATGTCTCTTTCTCCTACTCTTCCCAATCTTGATGTGGCATCTTTGCCATAGTGTAAGGTTTGTACCTCCCATGCTGTAAAGAGTGTACTCGTGCCTCTTAGGTTTTGGCGGTCTCATTTCTCCCTTGTGCCTTCGAGGGAAAGGGTTCTGTGTTATGCCATCTTCTACAAGGAAATTTTTTCGCCTCCGCGAGCAACCTTTGGTACAGTCGACGACAATACCTGATAAGTTTTCTTTAAGGGGATGTTGTATTTCAGGTTTGAACAGAGTTTGTTGTTTTTGGTTGAAACCGAGAAAGAATTTGTTTTCTGTACACTTTACTGTAGGTTTACAGACCTTCTTTACTCCCAATAGTCATGTTTAGAGTCTACGCATTTTTATTTATTTTAGTAGTGACAGCAGAGGAGGTTTCTTACTGTAACCATGAGTCACAAATCTTTACCTTTGTGAATCTATATTTCGTGTTCATTGTTTGTGTCCCGTCGGTTTATTTCTGGTTCAATCTTTTGTTTACCCTATAAATAGCAACTGTAATTTGGAGTGACTCAGAGTAGTTCCAAATAGTTTACACCTTCGTCATGCTCCAGGAACTGAAGGGTCCAACTAGGCTCTCAACATATATGTTTCTCCTTTGTGACTGGTGCATCATATTTGTAGATAGGTAGTGGTCTACTGGTAATTTATCCCTCGATGATGTTAGGTTATTCTGCATGAGGAATTTTATTGGTGAAAAGTATGATATTTTTCTTTGCATTCTTCGCTATGTTCATAAAGGGTTTTTATCAAATGATTTCTCTCTTGAATTCGCAATGCTATTTTATTTTTGTCAAGGTAATTATTTGAAATTTTGTATAAAGGGTTTTTCTCTGTATTAATGGTGGGGCTTTTCCTGTTGCGAGGGTACCCACTAGGAGCTCCCGGTCCCTTCTCCCATCGATCAGGGTTGACTACGAAACAAAGCATGGTAACAGGAGGGTGTGGCATTTCAGCCCTAAGTTAAGTGATCCGACATTTATGGTTATCATTATTCCCTTTCGAGTTTATAAAACAAGATTATACTCTGTAACTTTTCTAATGTTTACCGTGATGGCCGAATGCATGCGTGCCCACTTCAAAATGCGGGTTCTGACCTCTGTTCATCATGACAAAGGTACTCGGGTTCCAAAATATGATTCTTCAACTTGTTTATGAAACCATGACATGGAGGTCTCGATTCTGTTCGTAGTTTTTGATGTTAAGAGTAACCTTTATTCATGCACCGATTCCCTGTATCAGATATCTGAGGGTTAATCCCATTTTTTTTGTCAAAGTTCCAATTAAGGATATATATATATGAATATGTTGTAGGAGATAACTGGTATTCTAAAGCTAGAGTTTAACGAAAACAATTCTAAGTTTTTTGTCTGCTGTTGGGAAAAACTCTTAAATAAGTTAAGCTTAGAAAAGGGAGGGGTATTGTTTCTATTTGGAAAATAGCTTACTTTCAGCGTCCTGCACACCACTTTTGTAATCGTAAGTGTTCGGAAATGTTTAACAGTTATAACAACCATCCTTGCTTGACTACATTATGGTCTGTAAGATTTGTCTCTTATGAATGAAATTCTTGTTTTCTTTTTGTTTTAAAAAAAATTACCCCAACGGAATCGTTATCAGAGGTCTCGCATCTTCAGTCTCTGCGTATTCGTATGTGTTTTTTTTTTCGATTGGTTGCTTCTTCAACAAAGATTGCATTACTCTGTAATTTCTGTAAATTCGAAGCGATTTAACATATATTGTATATGGTACCATCATAAAAATGTTTTGTTTCCTTTATGAGCACAACATATATAAGATATGTCATACGTTGTTAATGTAGTAGCGATTTTATTTATCTGTTTCCTTTAGATTTATCCTAGCATGATTATATCGTATAGCTGTGTTCGTGTATTGATATATATTCGACTCTGTTTAAAGTTTGAAACATATATGCGCATATAATAGCTCTGTTCGTTCGTTCGACTCTGTTTAAAGTTTGAAACATATATACGCATATAATAGCTCTATTCGTTCATTGATACATATTCGACTCTTTTTAAAAATTGATTCCGGAAAATAAATCTACAATTAAATCCTACGGTCTATTTACTAAATTTCGAACAACCTTTGTCTAGATTCTTGCATGCATACCAGCATTAAGGATCCCACTATAAAAATAACCAATTCGTCCAACAAAGGTAGAATACTGAATATTTAGGTATAGGAAAACACTTACAACAGTTATACGATCATTAAAACAGATACTAGAACTCTTTTCCGTATAGCTATAACATGTACAATATCTCCAATATAAAATCATTCAAACAGATAGAGTTTAGAGTAACATATCTGAACTTAAGCCTACCGAGAAAACAAAGGGAACAACCATGTTCCTCCGAATTGTAGAACCGAGCAACCACGATTACTTGCCCGATTCACCCGCTAGCCTGACCATGAGTCCATAAGGGAGAACTTGGAAATCCCTCTACAACACTGTCCTTCAATTCAATCACCTTTTTCTCCTTTCCTCACACCCTTCCAGTGTTCATAACAACAAGTGAAAAAGAAAAAATAAATAAATAGAGTCTTTCCCAGCATACTTAGCAGTGTTCTGCCTCCTCACATATGCTTATTTGTAACTTGCCTAGGTCTTTTCCCTTCCTTGGAATTTTTGCAGCTTCCTAAATCCGTGGTTTTCAGGTTCTGCTAATGGCCAAATCATTAATTCGCCACTTGTAAAAATCAGCCCAGGTGTAGTTCCAACATGTTCCCCACTCATGGAGTCATGGTCAACTACTTTTAACATGGTTGTTCCAGTTGTCTTCTTGCAATCAATATAAAATATTATGTTTTCAAACAAGTGTGTCAAATTAGAGTTCTGACCAAAGTCATAATAATTTATTACAATTAACAAATTCTAAACTTGGAATTGCCATAAATGGCAAAAATTTTCCAAATTCGAATTTACCAAAACCGGAATAATTTCCCAGAAATTTAAATTTCCAAAATATTTTATTTTGGGGAATGTCAAAGAAGCATAATAATATGTGGGATTGATTGCAATTGAACATAATTTTTTTTTTCCAAGTTGACACAATTAGAGATCACTGGCGATATTAGAACCATCCTTTAGCTATTCTCTTCAGAACCTACTACTAGTTATTATGAACTTATGAATTTCTGTGTGGTTAAGATGTTATTTCCAGGTTCATATATCCCTTGCCTGCGATTTAGTACACTTCCATCTTTTTAAAAAAAAAATAATTCCCACCTTGAGATTTGGGAAGGACCTGACGCAAACCTCCAGCAAAGATACTCGTTCTTCAAAGTGGAAATTAATTTGGAAGTTGTTTCTTACACACCACTTAGTAGCATTATTGAGTTGATCTCGTGATTACTTTTGAAATTTCTACCCACTGGATTTGGTGCTTTAATTTGGTTAAAACCTCTGTTAGATTCCGCGATAACTTTTAGGATAGTCTGGATAGAAAATAACCATTGATACTAGAATGTTAATCAGATACCAGCCTTGATTTAGCGACCAATCATATTTAAGTGAGTACATGTAGTGGATTTGTATTATCTTGAAATCTCCTTACGTAGAGATTGATAGACCACGAAGTCAGTTAATTGCGGTTGAATCTAGTAGTTAGCTAATTAGAAACCCTTGGGTAGGTGCCTTATCTCCGTTGAAACTTTATTATCTCGAAGATACTGCATAGTAGTGTGAGTGGACTAGAGTTCTTGTGCAACAACCAATGCTTAAAAAGAAAAAGAAAAAAACATCATTTCCCAGATTTTTGGAATGGATTGGATGCCGAGATGGATTTTTGAGTACACTTCCCACTATCGTCGACATACTCCCTAGATACAGTATAATTTTGATTGATACAAGGTTCGCATGTGAGTTGACTCTGCATCACTTACGTTTTAATGAAGCTCGATGGCAGTGAAGTAAATGATGATTGCATCACTTACGTTTTTACAACAAAATGCCAAAAGAAGGGTGGTCTAGAGTTACTTACCGCTCTAAGTTGTCCATCCTTCACTTAGTATTATACTTTGTTAAGAGTTTCAATGCACAACGTTTAGGTTGATATTGATCGAACAGTTGTATTTCGATACTTGATTACTCAAATTCCCTTACGGATAACCCTATCCTTGTCACTGATTTAACCACAGTGGAAACCTCCAGCTTACTTGGGTGGTAGTTGATTTATTCTAGTTGTAATACTCTTTATCAAGAACCATAGTGAAGGTTCATTATGAAGTTTAAAAATTAGATTTTTATTTTACATTTATATAATTACCACCTCCTTATTCAAGTCATATTTTAATCTACATAAAAATATATAGGTTCTATATCTTGTATACCTATTAAGTATATAACCGATAATGAAACATTTAATTAAACAAAATTTTGGGTTTTATGTCTTGAATTTATTTCCTTTTTATTATCATCAAAGTGTACGAAGAACATAAGCGATAAGGTTCACAATTGTCGAATACATCATAAGAATATCCTTATTGAATTAATAAGAATATAATGGAGGAAAGAATATCATTCAAGTTTTTTAATTTCTTTAATTATTAGGTACAAAATAAAAATAAATTAGTATTAAGTTATTTTATTACGTTCATTATACAATGATTTGGAACTAAGTTTTATAGGTTGTGTTGGTTGATACATGATGATCCCTCTTCATTGGAATTATTATATATATATATAATTGTAGTTTTGTAAAGCTAAGTATGTAATTTCATAGGAACTATTATATTATATATATATATATATAATCGTAGTTTTGTAAAGCTAAGTATGTATTTTCATAGAACATAAAATCTTAAGTACAATCATTTTACTAATATTTCAGTGTGTGTAAAAATTTAACCGTGGAAACCTATTATTCAATTAAGGGGACACTTGAAAATTGTACAATATGAGATTATCCCTTACTCAAGAAGTTTCCTTAGAAGATGTTGCCTCCTTAAAAGTAAGAGTAGATTACAATATCACCTTGTATATAATAAGAAATTTTTGATGCAATATATCATCCACTCATGAAAAACAAATGTTGATATGTTGGTTATCATTCACATGATCTCTTATTAATGATGTTCATATAACAAGTTGTTAAGTTATTACTTGTAATTATATCATGATCGTGTTGAAAAGTTATGATTGAGTTAAAATGGTGTTGACTAAGGACAGATCGTTTGTGATTGTTATTGTGTAGATCGTTTGTGATTGTTATTGTGTGACTTAATTGTCTTGCTTATGAAATTCTATTACCAAATTATACGTAGCCTTATGAATATGATAAAAAAGAAAAAAAATAGCATCTAAACTTGTATTATATAATGAGGGTTGTTTCATTATGGTTGTGGTTAAGGGAATTAGAAATCTCGTTGTTCTTTAGAAAAGTCTCCAATCCTGAGACCTTAAATCGTCAAAATCAATCCGATGAATCCTCAACTTGGAGGTCCTAACCTTGCAGGGTAGGTTGGGAGGGTATATATCTATTGTGATATTGATGTGTTATGGTTAATAATGAAAAATAGTGATGTTGTATTCAATTTTTTTTTCATAGAGGTGTGACGATATTGAATGCGTAAAATATTGATGTATGTTATTGTCACATATCACTTGTCCTAACAGTGGTTTCAAAAAAAAATATTTGTACCACTAATGTACTCACTTATTTGATGTCATAATGGAGGGGTCGTTACATATGGTATCAGAGCGGGTTTAACCCTATGACATTGGACTGTTACGCCTTCCACTGTGTTAATTGAATGATTAAAATATATCACTAATTAAATTTTGAAAATTGTCCATGCAGGTAGTCATGGTTAGAGGACGTTGGGGAAGTAGATGACGTGGTGATGGAGGAAGAGGTGTAACGTCTCCGATATAATCCACGCCAAAAGGGGTCTAACCCCCAATGAGAAGAACAAATCACTAAGCATGAGAAGGTTGTTGTGGGAGATGTGGTAGGTATGATGAGATCCTTCTAGAGGATGTCATAGGCATTGATTAACCGACTAGATCGAGATGAGGGCAGGGTGTCTATACATAATGAGGGTTCACAACACACTCCAGCTAGTAGTATGCACATAGAACTCACGAAGGTGAAGTTTTCTGAGTTTATGGGTGCCACAAATGGCTTAGCCATCGAGGCATAGTTGGAGAACATGGAAATGTGCTTCGCACTTCGTGATTACACCTACAACATGAAATTCCGCACGACGGTCTTTTAGTTGAAGGGGAGTGATCTTCTATGGTAGAATATGCTCCTACCTCAACTAAACATGGTCATCGAAATCATGTCATGGGAGTTCATATTCGAGGAATGCTTCCGGGAAAGGTACTTGTCTGAGGAATTCATTGAGTGCCAAATTAATAAGTTCAATGCCTTACGACAGGGTGGTCATATGGTGCCAGAGTATGAGGCTAGATTCATGGACCTAATTAGGTATGCTCCACATTTCAAGATGGAAAAGTTAAAGGTCAACAAGTTTGTGTTTGTCCTTAACTTCAACATTCGTGCAAAGGAGAGGATTCTAATCCCTCAGACATTGCACGATGCAGTTTAGAAGGCCCTTATAGCTCAAGAAGAGTTGAAAAGTGGGGGTCAGGGAAGGAATCCTTCTAGACGGACTCGACATACGACATTAGGAGGGTTGCAGGATTAGACACCATCCATACATACTATAGGGCATCGATATACGACTAGAGGATCTATGTTCATGATACCGCGATCACAGAATCCTCAGAAGAGGACTCGTTACAAAGGACCATAATAGTAGCAACGATATCATCCACATAAGCAGTAGAATTTTATGCCTTTTCAGCAAAACAAACCAGTATCACAAACTTTTATGCCAATAACTTCTACTTCGAGGACCAGGAGTACTCTACCGAAGACTAGATATTGGACATGTGGAGAGCCACATTACGAGCAAGACTTACCGATTGAGAAGGACAGAGTGACTAGATCATCAGGACCCACTATAGTTGGAGAATTGGGTAAGGTCCACATGATACATGTAGTGGTGATTAACTGCCATCCCAAGCATCAATCCATTGTGCTTGAGGCGTCAGGCACAATCGTGAACCAAAATTTTAGTATTTTGATAGATCGGGGTGCTACAGAGAGGTTTATCACTAGTGCAACACTAAAGATAATTAAGGTAAAGGAAGTCGAGTAGGATGAGTTCAGATTCGTAGAAATGGCATTGGGGGCCAAACAAAAGTTTGGAGGAAATGTTTCAGACTGTAGCATTAACTTGGGAGACTTTATTACGAAGGTAGATCTTTATGTCATGATCTTAGGATCTTATGAAATAGTGATTGGTATGGATTGGTTGGAATCACATCATGCGATACTTAACTGTAAGACAAAACAGTTAAGCTTGACAGATGATTTGGGACAGAGTAGAGTGATTTTAGGAAGGAACTAGGGGGTGTCCTTGATATTTATTTCTTCCCTACAACTACAAAAGAGTATGCACAAGGGGTACAATATTTATTCAATCTTAGTGCTAAACAAAAAGGGAGAGGAAGAAGGATTAGAAAATATTCATGTAGTACAAGAATTTGAGGATTTGTTTCCAAAAGAGTTACCAGGCTTATCCCCTGAAAGAGAGTTCGAGTTTACAACATACTTGAAGCATGGAACTGAAATGATAGCGAGAACTCCATATCATATGTCAACGTCTGAATTACAGGAGTTGAAAATGAAATTGAAGGAATTGTTGGACTTGGGACTTATGCATCCAAGTGTGTCACCTTGGGGTGCGCCAATTATTTTCATGATAAATAAGGATGGATCATGGAGAATTTGTATTGACTATGGTCAGTTGAACAAAGCGGTGATCAAGAACCAATATACGTTGCCAATAATTGATGATTTGTTTGACCAAATGAAGGGAGCGACGATGTTTTTGAAGATTGATTTGAGATCGGGATATCATCAATTACGAATTAAGGAATAATATATTCCTAAGATCGCATTTAAGAAAAGATTCATACACTATGAGTTTATTGTTTTACCATTCAGATTGACGAACTCCCTAGGGGTATTCATGAGTTTAATGAATGGGGTGTTATCTGAATACAAGTATAAGTTTTTCAAGTATTTATTGATGACATACTGATTTATTCTTGGACAAAATAAGAACGTGATGGACATTTAAGATTGGTACTATAGTGTCTACGAGAAAACAAATTGTATAGGAAACTATCAAAATATTATTTTTACCAATCAAAGATTCATTACTTGAGAGATATCATATCTGGTGAAGGTATCTCTATGGATAACAAAAGTAGGGGATATTATGGAATGACCAACAACGAAAAATGTACAATAAGTATGCAACTTTATGGGTTTAGTAGGATATTACCGATGATTCGTCGAAGGATTTTGAAAATAGAAAATCTGATCACGAAATTGTAAAAGAAAAACAAGAAGTTCATTTGGACAACAAAATGCACAGAAGCATTTCAAAATCTTAAGGACTTGTTGACGAAAACACCAATACTAAAATTCCCTGACATGGACAAGGAATTCTTGGTATGCAGAGACGCATCCAAGGAAGGTTTAGGCATAGCTTTGATGCAAGACGGTCGAGTGGTCACTTACATTTCAAGGAAATTGAGGAAGCATGAAGAGAACTACACAACGCATGACTTGGAGTTGTTAGCAATTGTATATTCCTTAAGAGTTTGGAGACATTATCTGATTGGATGAAAATTTGAATTAAAGATAGATCACTATGGATTGTAGCATATATTTACAAAGAGTGACTTGAATGGATGGCATAGGCATTGGTGATAATTACTTAGCGATTACAACTTTGAGATTACTTACATTAAAGGAATAATGAACAAAGTGGGAAATGCATTGAGTAAAAGACCATGCATATTCTCGATAATACCTCTTAAGACAATCCCTAAAGGACTCTTTCATTAAAGGAAATCCCTGGTCTTCCGATGGAAGTAGGAGCTGCATCAAAATCCGTGAGACATTACCAAGATATAAATGCGGTAGCTAAAGAAGAAGCGGTGCTTTCACTAGCAGAAATCTGTGGTGTTTCGATGGAAGTAGGAGCTGCATCGAAATCTGCCGTGCAAAATTTCTCGAGTTTATTGAATAGTGATGATGTACTGGGGAAATTTTGCATGGAAGATTTCGATGGAGCTCCTACTTCCATCGAAACACCACGGATTTCCGCCAGTGAAAGCACCACTCCTTCTTTAGCTGCCGCATTTATATCTCGGTAATGTCCCACAGATTTCGATGCAGCTCCTACTTCCATCGGAACACCAGGGATTTCCATTAATGAAAGAGTCATTGCTTCTTTAGCTGCTACTTTTATATCTTCCTTATTCAATGTACGCGGTTGTGGATATTTGTCGACCAGGATGAGGAAATTTTGCAGATATTATTATTATTTTGCGGATATTAAGACAATAACAAATTTAACTTTATCATCCATTTGTTCATTTAATGGCAAGTTCCAAAACCATTTGAAAGTTCCATAGGATTCTTTTTCTAATTAACCATTTGAAAGTTCCATAATATACTCATCATTGTTTCTAACAAAGCCACCTTCTCCTACTTTTCGAAAATTTTAAAAATTTTGATTTTTGTTTTTGTAAAGTGGTTAATTTTCTTATATGTCAGTTTTTACTCAAGAGTTATTATTTATTTATTTTTTCAAGGAAAACCTTTCACTTGAATTTCAATCTTACCATATGTTTATGGATACTCGGCATTTTCTTCAATCTAAAAATTACACACCTTTAATTAGTTAAAAAAGTAGTAGTTTTATCTTTCTAAAAATCACACATTTTTATGCATTTAAAAATGTCTTAGTTTAACCTTTTTAAGTTTTAGTTTTTCTTTTTGATATATTATGTAATTTTAATCTAAATTAAGGTATAAATTGTTCCATGTGTATTCTGTAATTTTCGGTAATTGTTCCAAGAGGGGTATATATGGCTAAATGATTATGATATGACGGGGATATAAGGGCCTAAATATACATGTAATGTGTAAATACAAATGTAATAGGGTCGTCCTAGTGATAAAGGGGCCTCATGTTCAAGTGTGAATAAAATATATGTAAGAGATCGTGTATTCATTATTGGGGTGTGAATTTTGATGTATGAAAGGTATTTGGTTATTTGGAGGGATTTCCCATATTATTTAAGGAGTTATT
>SNQJ01S0119223.1:0-23683 GCA_010110895.2 Picea sitchensis
CATTTAACAAAATAAAAAAAAAAAAATCGTTTAATAAGGGAAAAATAAAAATAGTAATTGAATTTTTTTCTATCATTTATTTTAATTTAATATAATAGAAATAATAATAATAATAAAATCATCTTATTTAAAAATAAAATCATTTAATATAATAGAAGAAAAAATGATAATCATAATTATTTTTCTAGTAAGTAAATGGAATATATGTTTTAGTAAGAAGAAAAATAATCATAATCATTAAAATAAAGTCATTTAATATGATAGAAGAAAAAATCATAATCACAATTATTTTTCTAGTAAGTGGAGTATATGTTTTAATAAGAAGAAAAATAATCATAATCATTAATATGAGTATAAATATGAGTATAAGATATATGTTCTAGTAAGTGGAATTCTTTATAATGAAAAAAAAAATGTGATTGTTTTATAATTTTTTTTAGTCAATAAATTTGAATGTCTTAACTTAATGAAAATATGAATTTTTTTTTTATATGTAGAGGTTAGTGTCCAGTACATGCATTTTTTTTTAATTGTTAAGGAATTAACAAGTTACAAGAGAAATATTGATTGTTTTTTTTTTGCAATAATGAGTTATGTCATAAGAAAATGAGAGAAAATAAAATATTTCTTTAAAAATCACATATTTGAAATATTCATAAACAAGTCTATGTATGTTTGCAATTTTATCATTTATTTGTAACATATTGTAACAAATTGAAAGATGAAAAAAATGTCGATTTTGATATGTTTTATGCATTCCATGCCACCATCATGGTTACCTCAAATTTAAGTTTGATGTAGACATATAGGAAAAGACATGACACATAAAATGTGACTAATGGGTGAGATGACCTCTTAAGGGTATTCTTAGCTTTTGTGTCGGGGTATGGACACCATTTGGATGTTTTGAGAGTTTGGTATGGGTCTTGAGGCCCTAGACATAGGACCTTTGTGGTGGTTTATGACCTTATGAATGTTTAATGAGATATAAAACAAATTGTTGGGGCTTGAGTTCTTGTTCTTTTGAATAAAAAAAGGATTGGGCCATGAGACTCATTCATTCTACATATAAAAATCAAAAGTATGCATATATCTCATTTATGGGGTAATAATTTTCACTACAATGCATTTAAGGTAGTTTGAGGTCATGTACATGAGCCATGAGCCCTAGAGGAAACTATTAAAGCATGTGTCTCTTGGTTTAGTCTTAAAACATGACCTAGACCATAAAACCCGATCAAATTAAATAAAATATCAAACTACTAACCATATCCTAATTGCAAGCCAAATATTACATCTTTAAGACCTCTATCAACCTTTAGAAAAAATTTAAGACAATTTATATATCTTAAAAATACATAAAATTCATGAGCAAGGAACTTCAAGCTTGTTATATATAAAAAGAATTTGAAAGAGGTTTACATGTTATTCCTAATAGATTAACTGTATATTTAATCTCATAAGGCATGATGTATCTTGTTATTTGTCAAATATCAATGATATATTTCACTTTAAACCTTTTTACAGAGTTTAAATGTTCTACGAAATGATTCATGAGATATTTTTGGAGGACATTTGCTCAAAAACCGATGAGAAATTGTTAGATCCACATATTTGTGTGACAAGTACCGAATCAATTTTTGCATTCAGAAATTGATTTTAAACAACAAAAATTAATGATTTCGTGCAGACCGGATTCAAAACTTTAAATTTAATGGATAAATTGATCATCATTTATGCATCAAATGTAGTAAGAAATCCTAGGAAGCCATCATCAAAGTAGAGAAAAAATGCGTAATACATTTAATAAAATTGTTAAAAATATAAATTTTGATTAATCTATTCATTGCCTTAGCTTTCCAACCATATAAAGTTTGGGAAAATATGTCACCCGAATTTTAAGATATGAACCCATGAATTTGAATTTTCATGGATGTCAAATCCCTACCTAACCTGCTTCCCATATAGTGACCGTTCCACAGCTGGAAGTGACCAAGAATGTCGACTTCCACTATTGTGTCACGTCTCATGGTCATCAGTTTTTTTTTTTCCAGTAGAAAATTCGCACAAAATTAAATTAGATAATAATTTTAATTACATCATCAAGTATCCTTGATCAATAATGACTAATCCATCGAGTCACACTTTGACCCACATAAAACTTATCAAATAAAAACTGTTTACAAAGATCTAAAACAAGATCATTTCTAAATCTAGAGTACCTTAATAAACAATGTAACCTAAATGGTGCTTCTAGCCATCCAGGGATCATAAATAATCCTGCTTGAACAACCACATATGACCTCCAAAATGGGTCATTGGTGACTAAGTGGGGATATGGGCACCATTTGCATGTTTTTAGAAATGGGTATCTCACGGGAGGAAAATCAAAGCTGAGGAACTAGACATGGCTTCTAGTCACCCAATAATAGTAATGATGCTATGAGACCCTTTGCATGGCCCATTATCCTTACTAGGACCCATTAGGACCTATTTCCCTAGTTCCTACACCTAAACAATCCCATCCATGGTACACAAATTGTCAAAATTATTCATATATACCATTAATAGGTAAACAATTCCATTTATGGGGGCTTTGCGGTGGATTATGACCTTGTGCATGTTTAATGAGATATAAAATAAATTTTTGGGGCTCGAGTCCTTGGTTTTTGGTATCAAAAAAGGATTGGTCCATCAGGGATGATTTTAAGGATGGAAATTTATTTTAAAATGTAGAAACCTTGGTGAATCTTACTAATCCTTCATATGCAAACTATAAATGATAGGGGATATTTTTGTAAAAATATTCAAATTTCTAAGGATTTTATATAGTTTTTATAAAATTTTGATGATTTTTAAGGTAAAATAATTTTATCCTATAGAATTTGGGTGAATCATTTTTAAAATAGCGAATCTCGTTTTTGGAAAAACTGATGCAGGAACATCTCTCCATGCAGCCAGCCAGCCAGCTAGCCATGTCAGCGCGCATGCATTCATATGTTGAAAGGGAGGTGCAACCTCATTTGAATTTGCATTGAATGTAATTAATTATCTAGGCTAGTGAGCCATGAAAGCCATGCCTTTGCGCAGGCGTTAGGTAGGATCGACTTTAATGCTAAGAATGGATGAGATCTAGATCTGATCCTGGAATAGACAACCCATTCATTGTAATTGAATGTAATTAATTAGAGTAGGTGAACCTGGAGGAATGAGCCTCAGGTAAAAGAGATTTTCATATCTCATTTTGAGTTAGTCAAGTAGATGGTAGGGTTGGAGAGCCGAGAGAGAGCTCGAGAACACTCTTGTAAGATACAGGCATTTGTCATTTTTAATATATATAGAAGCAATCTTTCCTGCATGTGTTCTGTCTTATATGCATGTCTATGAGTGTTCATTATATGGTGTGAATGTATGTGTTATGTGGATGCATTCTGTAGGAGTTCATTTGATTTCAGGTTGAGATCTTTGAGGCTTCACACCAGGAGGGTGTGACAGAACGTTGAGGTTCTGATAGCCGTGCACAGGAGGATGCACTTCTGAACTCTGAGGAATCAGACAGAGACGTGCTGAGGCACAGGACTGGAATCAACAACTCAGGGAAAAACCTTTGAGGTTGCTGAACACCTCAAGAGGTAAGGCTATGTGGCTGAGACACAGTTGCAGACAGAACCACTGAGGATTCTGTAGGAGCTCTGCTAAGAGGGCATTGAGCATACACACGGGTTGTGTTGGAGAAGAACTCTATTGAGAGGTTGAGAAAGACCAGAATCACTGAGGATTCTGAGAAGCTCTGCCAGGAGGGCATCGAGCGAGTGCATAGGTGCACAAGGACCTATAACTGCTGAACGTTCTGTAGTAAATAGACTCCGCCAGAAGGGCGTCGAGAAAGTGTGCAGGTAGGCATAGAGGTGAAGAGAACTCTTTGAGTTCTAAAACTGAAGGAAGAATCCACTGATGGATTCTCATAGGGTTGCTGAATACCCAGAAGCACTCAGCCAGAGGTTGCTGGAGTGAAGGATAGCCAGGAGGGAATCCATTTCGTTCTCCATCTAAGGGAGAGGAAAGGTAAAAATCCCCCCAAGGGGTCTGAGTACTCATAGAAGCTCAGGATAGATAGCGCTTTGCGCACAAGGACTTCACAGAGGCGTAGGAGTCAAAAGAGTCCTTTCAAGATTCAAAGAAAGGGAGACTAAGGAGGAGTCAACGTTTTATACGCATGGTGAAGCTCATGGTTCAGGAGCTCATTGGAGAAAGAAGCCAAGACTGAGTCCTTGGAGAAATCAAACTTCTTCCAAGTCTGGGAAGAAAGAGTAAAAGCTCAGGAGGAGCAGCGTTAGCCGTTAGATCAGCAACAAAGCAGATCTGGACCGTTGAAGAGTCTATGTCTAGCAGGAGCTCAGGAGGAGCTGACAGAAGGAGAGACCGACAGCCGTCGGATCTCACAAGGAAGTCCCGTCAGTCGTTGGATCGGGATAAGTTGCGCACAGTTTAGCCTCAGGAGGAGGAGTGCCCAGGGAAGAGAGATATGGACTGTTAGATTTGGTGCAGGATCCCGTCAGCCATCGGATCTGCAGAAGGTGCACAGGGGATAAACCCGTGAATAGGAAGGAAGAAGTCCCGACAGGGCATCGGGATATCGGCCATCGGGAATTCAGAATTCTCAAGGTCGTAGGAATCGAGACTTCGCAAGTTATGAAATCCCGACGGGCACTCAGAACCGTTCATCAGCAAGGACACGTGGTAAGAGATCCCTAAGATTCGGGAATCGGAGAATCGGAGTTTTCGAGGACAAGTTGTTCGCGCACTTTGGATTCGTGATACGTGAAACCCCGATGAGTGGGGTACAGTTGTCACCACAGCAGAGTAGGAGGACAGAGGTGTAGTGAGAGCCAGTTGTCGTCATAACAAAGGAGAAGCTTGGGAAAGGAGTGCATCAGGGATCGGCAAATCGGGGATCCTGTGCACAAGGAGTTCATGCATTTTGAAACCGCGAACCCTGAAACCCCGATGGAAGGGTAAGGCTGCGGTCACGAAGTAACGGTCACATGGACTAGGGGCTGAGTCTGGAGGGCTAGCCACAAAGTAAAGCATGTCGGCAATCGGAGGATCGAGGATCCAGAGGACGTGCTCTCGTTGTCATCGCAAGTGCCGAAACTCTGACAGGAGGTAATCCCGATAGGAGGAAAGACCACGGTCACTTGGGGCTGGTCATATGTGTTAGGAGCTGAGCCAGGAGGGCCAGCGCGTGGACAAAAGTGCTCATCAGAGATTCGGGGATTGGGAGTTCAAAGGGTCAGTGACTCTCGACAAGGGAAATACCGAAAACCCGAACCCCGATAACAGTTTTCCTGTGGGGAAATTGTACACGGTTCATGCAGAGGCCGAGAGGAGGAAAAGAAGGACCTGTGGACTAGGTCAAATTCAAGCAGAGGATTCCCGCAGGGAATCTAAAGAGCCGCTTCGGCTCAGAAGAGAGGGGATTCATAATCGATCCTTTGAGCGGGTGTGTCGGAGGTGTGAGATCACCCTCGCTTGCATCAAGTGGTATCAGAGTGGATATCTCATCTGTATATTTCAGGCGAGGAGGGGAATGAGGAACTGAAGCACTCTGATACACATTTAAGAGGTATCATAGCGGGAACTTTATCTGTATATTTTAGGTGAAGAGAGGGGAGAGCAGAAGGAAGATAGAGTTACTAAGGACTCTGTAAGGACTTGTTTGCAGGTAGGCAGCAGTCCATAAACAGTCAGCAGGACTATGAGAAGATGAAGCTGGACACACTCAAGATACAGAGTGACAGCAGAAGATCTGTCAAGGAGGCAGATGGACATAGCAAGATGGCTACTGAAGACCATAGAAAGAAGAGCAAGGCAGAAAGGGTTGCCAAATGCGATGAAAAAGAGACTAGAGAACTCTATGAATTAAAAGCAGACATAGAGAAGCTCGAACTGTGGATGCGGAAGGATAGGAGGAGGAGACGGATGTGAAATTTTCCCATGAAGAAGGCAAAGGAAAAATGGCCAGTCAAGCATCTGATGGTCAGGAGACAGCGCAGACTGTTGGAAAAATGGTTGAGGTATGCTGAAAACCTCAAGGCCACAGAGGAAGAGATGATTGATCGTTGTTGGCCAGAGACTGGAAAGAGTCTGGATGATTGGGATGATGAAGAAGATAAATTGGGATCATCTGAGGATCTCAAGGACTGCCAGGAGGGAAGAATAGAAATTCCAGATTGCCAAGAGGGAAACAGATTGAGATCAACTGAGGATCTCAAAGACTGTCATGAGGATAGCGAAGGAATTTTGCATTGCCAGCTGGGCAATGAAAAGAGATCACTACGGGATCTCGAAGACTGCCAAGAGGGAAGCGAAAGCGTCTCATATTGCCAGATGGGTAGAGATGAGTGCTTGAGGCTATCTGAAAGTCTCACGGACTCAATGGAGAGTTCGATTCAGCAAGGAGTGCTGATGAAGATGGGATCGATTGATCTCATAATCTGCTAGGGAAGCAACGGAAGCATCCCATGTTGCCAGGTGGGTAGGGATGAGCAGATGAGACTATCTGTGGGTCTCATGAACTCTGAAATGAGTCAGATTCAGCCTAAGAAGCTGACAGAGCAGATGAGCTCGCAAGGAGATCAACAGATGCAGCTGATAGAGGAGGATTTGAGCTGTGTGATGATTGGGGGAATTTCAATATTCCTACCATGTGCCCAAGAGGAGGCAGAAATCGATGTTGCAGATGGTGCAACGGCAGAATAGTCATAGCAGGAGATGACTGTCAGAAAAGAAAGGAAATTGGAGCAGGCATTTGAGACTGCCCAAGCAGATGAAAGGAGGAATGAGCATTCTGGGGAACAACTCAATGATTTCAGTCGAGAAGCTGAAGAAGATGTAGCATTGGAGCTGTCAGCCGAAGGAGAAGATGAAGAAGAAAGTGAGCATTCCGAGGAATGGCTCAAAGCATTCAGCGTTGAAGCTAAAGACACTGCAACAAGGGAGTTTGTAGCAGGAGGAGAAGAGGGAAACGAGCATTCTGAGGAGTGGCTCGATATTTTCAGCCGAGAAGCTAAAAACACTACAGTCGATGAAGAAGACATGGACAATGTATGTTTTGCTGATCCGTGGGAACAGATTGAAGCCCTGGAGAATAGGGTAAAGGTGCAGGGCATGCACATCCAACAAGTGAAGTTGGAAACGGATGAAGGAGGTATGGGGGATCATAGCGATCTTCCAAATGGCCAAAAAATTTTGCAGCTGAGGAGACTGTAGAAGCAGAACCAGCCATGGGAGTAGCTAGATAAGGTGATCATGGAGATCATGCAACTGATGTTGAAGTCAGCACAAACTGCCAGCAAGGAGCAGTTGGGTAGAAGGAAAGAAGTAGCAACAGCAGCAGCGCAGCGGAAGCAGCAGCAACAACAAAATGGAGCAGATGGAAAGCTCCAAAGATTGATTTGGGATCCAGGTGGATTTCCAACCCCTTAGAGGGGAAGCACATGAGCAGGAGCTCATAAATTTCGTAGCTAAGGAGTATGATGCAGGAGCATCTCTCCATGCAGCCAGCCAACCAACCAGCCACGTCAGCGCACATGCATTCATATGCTAAAAGGGAGGTGCAGCCTCATTTGAATTTGTATTGAATGTAATTAATTATCTAGGCTGGTGAGCCATGAAAGCTGTGCCTTTGAGCAGGCGTTAGGTAGGATTGGATTTAATGCCAAGAATGGCTGAGATCTAGATCCGATCTTGGACTAGACAACCCATTCATTGTAATTGAATGTAATTAATTAGAGTAGGTGAACCTGGAGGAATGAGCCTCAGGTAAAAGATATTTTCATATCTCATTTTGAGTTAGTCAAGTAGATGGTAGGGTTGGAGAGCTGAGAGAGAGCTCTAGAACACTCTTGTAAGATACAAGCATTTTCCATTTTTAATATATACAGAAGCAGTCTTTCCTACATGTGTTCTGTCTTATATGCATGTCTGTGAGTTTTCATTATATGGTGTGAATGTATGTGTTATGTGGATGCATTCTGTAGGAGTTCGTTTGATTTCAGGTTGATGTCTTTGAGGCTTCACACCAAGAGGGTGTTAAAGAACCTTGAGGTTCTTGTAGCCGTGCACAGGAGGATGCACTTCTGAACTCTGAGGAGTCAGACAGAGATGTGCTGAGGCACAGGACTGGAATCAACAACTCAGGGAAAGACCTTTGAGGTTGCTGAACACCTCAAGAGGCAAGGCTGTGTGGCTGAGAAACAGTTGCAGACAGAACCACTGAGGATTCTGTAGGAGCTCTGCCAAGAGGGCATTGAGCATACGCATGGGTTGTGTTGGAGAAGAACTTTGTTGAGAGGTTGAGAAAGACCAGAATCACTGAGGATTCTGAAAAGCTCTGCCAGGAGGGCATCGAGCGAGTGCATAGGTGCACAAGGACCCAGAACTGCTGAATGTTCTGTAGTAAAGAGACTCCTCCAAGAGGGCATCGAGAAAGTGTGCAGGTAGGCACAGAGGTGAAGAGAACTCTTTGAGTTCTAAAACTGAAGGAAGAATCCACTGAGGGATTCTCACAGGGTTGTTGAATGCCCAAAAGCACTCAGCCAGAGTTTGTTGGAGTGAAGGATAGCCATGAGGGCATCCATTTCGTTCTCCATCTGAGGGAGAAGAAAGGTAAAAATCCCCCAAGGGGTCTGAGTACTCGTAGAAGCTCAGGACATATAGCGCTTTGTGTGCAAGGACTTCACAAAGGCGTAGGATTCAAAAGAGTCCTTTGAGGATTCAAAGAAAGGTAGACTCAGGAGGAGTTAGTTTTTTATACGCATGGTGAAGCTCACGGTTTGGGAGCTCATTGGAGAAAGAAGCTAAGACTGAGTCATTGGAGAAATCAAACTTCTTCCAAGTCTGGGAAGAAAGCGTAAAAGCTCAGGAGGAGCATCGTCAGCCGTCAGATCAGCAACAAAGTAGATCTGGACCGTTGAAGAGTCTACGTCCAGGAGGAGCTCAGGAGGAGCCGACAGAAGGAGAGACCGACAGCCGTCGGATCTTGCAAGGAAGTCCCATCAGTCGTTGGATCGGGATAAGTTGCGCATATTTTAGCCTCAGGAGGAGGAGCGCCCAGGGAAGACAGATCTAGACCGTTAGATCTGGTGCAGGATCTCGTTAGCCATCGGATCTGCAGAAGGTGCACGGGGGATAAACCCTTGAGTAAGAAGGAAGAAGTCCCAACAGGGCATCGGGATATCGGCCATCGAGAATTCGGGATTCTCGAGGTCGTAGGAATCGAGACTTCGCAAGTTACGAAATCCTGATGGGCGCTCAGAACCATCCATCAGCAAGGACATGTGGTAAGAGATCCCGAAGAGTCGGGAATCAGAGAATCGGATTTTCCGAGGACAAGTTGTTCGCGCACTTTGGATTCGCGATACGTGAAGCCCCGATGAGTGGGGTACAGTTGTCACCACAGCAGAGCAGGAGGACAGAGGTGTAGTGAGAGCCAACTATCGTCATAAAAAAGGAGAAGCTCAAGAAAGGAGCGCATCGGGGATCGACAAATCGGGGATCCCGTGCACAAGGAGTTCATGCATTTTGAAACTGCGAACCTCGAAACCCCGATGGAACGGTAAGGCTGCGGTCATGAAGTAACGGTCACGTGGACTAGGGGCTAAGTCTGGAGTTCTAGCCACAAAGTAAAGCACGTCGGAAATCGGAGGATCGGGGATCCAGAGGACGTGCTCTCGTTGTCATCGCAAGTGCCGAAACTCCGACAGGAGGTAATCCCGATAGGAGGAAAGACCACGGTCACAGGGAGCTAGTCATATGTGTCAAAAGCTAAGCCAGGAGGGCCAGCGCATGGACAAAAGCGCTCATCAGAGATTCGGGGATCGGGAGTTCAAAGGGTCAGTGACTCTCGACAACTAAAATACCAAAAACCAGAACCCCGATAACAGTTTTCCTGTGGGGAAATTGTACACGGTTCATGCAGAGGCCGAGAGGAGGAAAAGAAGGACCTATGGACTGGGTCAAATTCAAGCAGAGGATTCCCACAGGGAATCTAAAGAGCCGCTTTGGCTCAGAAGAGAGGGGATTCGTAATCGATCCCATGAGCGGGTGAGTCGGAGGTGTGAGATCACCCTTGCCTGCATCAAAAACCATGGAAAACCAAGTCCATGAGACTCATCCTTTCTACACTAAATGTTAAAAGTATGCATATATCCTACTTATGGGATAATAATTCCCACTACAATGTATTTATGGTAGTTTGGGCCTCTATATATGAGCTATGAGCCCTAGAAGAAACCATTAGGGCACATGTCTCTTGGTTTTGGTCTTAAAACATGGCTTAGAAAATAATACCCAATCGTGTTATAAAAAATGTCAAACTAATAACCATATCCTAATTGCAAGCCAAACATTATATCTTCAAGAACTCTATTGAGCTTTTAGGTCCCATGTATGTCCTATGAATAATATAAAAAAATATTAGGGCCAATGTCCTTTGTTTATGTATATAAGCATTGTCCTAGGACACAAGACCTATTCATGTATATCCAAACATAATATTTATTTTGATAGGGATAATTTTTCCTCCTCTATGAGGCAATTCTGGTTGTTAGAGGACATGCATATGTCCCCTAATCCCTAGCAGTTTGTCTCATGATCAAAGTCCCTAGTTGCCATACTTAAATTGTGCCTTAGCCTACATGACCCATCAATGCTTTGCTAAACATCAAAATTATTCTCATATCTAGGCCAAAGATTCCATTTATATGTCCTTTGTGTTGGGTTTGGGTCCTATCTATGTCTCATGAGCCCTAGAAGAAATTTTTGGAACCCAACTACCTAGTTTTAATCACCCAACCATAAATATAGATTTCAGGCCCATACATGATGCACCGATCATTATATTTATTCCCATATCTCACTTGAAATCCAAACATTCATTTTATAGGTTCTTTGTGATGATTTGTTCTCATGTGCATGGTCCATGAGCCCTAAAAAACATTTGATCGACTAGTTCATTAATTTTGTCCTTGAACCATGCTCTAAAAAATGTGGCCCATCCATACTTTGAAAAATGTTATAATTATTCCCATGTCCCACACATACAATAAAGATTACCTCTACAAGGTCTCTATGACGGTTCACGACCCCATGAATGGCCCATATAAAGTGTATTTATCATTCCTAATCATAAACCACAAATTATGATCTAGGTGGATATTTTTGGCCACCAACCTGTTCCAAATTCCAACTGGCTCATTTTGACAATTTCCAGTTCAACATGTTTCTCTATAATGGGGACATTTCTTTGTAATTGTGGGTTCTGTATTTATGGGGATGTATTGAATCCCTACACAACATCCAGGTGGATATCGTGGCCACCCACTTATTCCAATTGGCTTATTTTGGAAGTTTTCATGTCAGTACATCTTCCTGTACTTCCAGGGCCGTTTTGCGGCCCTAAACAATGTTTTCTTGGATTTCCATAGTCAAACTACATACTAAGTTTGAGTTGGACAACATAATGCATATTTATCGAAAATACCTTTCCAACGGGCTATCACATGCCTAAAACAGAGATTGTATGCAAAAGTTACGACCCTTGGAAGTTGATGTACTAACTAACCCCAACGGGGCCCACATGACTTTTGGTGCTTCATTTCCTAGGGTTAGGTTTTTGGATGTTTAGGGTTTTGGCATTATTGTGTATCATAAAAAGGCCTTCAAAGCCTCATTGTACTCATGTTCTTGTGAATGAGCATAGATGTTACATCTCTTCTCAGAGATAAACCATTCTAATGAGTCTTGCACTCTGTATTTTTACAATCTTTGTACATTTATTTCATTAATAGAAATCATGTATTGTTGTATTTCTCTATTTCTAGCAATTTTATGTGTATTTCATTATAATATCTCTTCTTTCATTTCGTTCCGAAAATAATCCAGATCAAATTATCCCTACAAGGGCCCTATGGTGATTTGAGGTCTTCTGTAGGGCCCATAGGGCCTAAAAGAACACTTAGTATAGATATCCCTAATTTTCATCCTTGAACCATAGGTTAGGATATGATACACATACAAGGTGTGCCAGATGTTAAAATCATGTCTATATCCCAGTTATAAGAGAAGAATTTCCTCTATAAGGACTATGTCATGGTATCATACCCATACATTACCAATGAGATATACAAAAATTTATTAGGGACAATGTCCTTAGTTTATACTAAGCAAACCATGAAAATCATGCCCATATCCTATTTGTAGAGTAAATGTTCCTTATATTTGGACTTTGTGATAGTTTACTTCCCCATTCATAGTTTATGATTTTTAGAAGTGATTGTGAGGGCATAAATCTATGGTTATTATCCATAAATTAGTCAGTCTTTTGTGTCAAACTAGAGATTCTTCCATGAACACTAGTTGTTAATAATACCTACATGTTTTTGTATTCTTAAAACATGCAAATGCTATTTATAAATCGGTTTTCTTATGTACTTTATATCATGTGCACTTTCTTTGCCGATAGGAGCAGGGATGTGTTATTCTTATATAGAGACAAAAGAGACACACATACCAATATCATCTATGTCCAAATACATGTTAAAAAACACAAAGCAACAACTAACTATTGAGAATAATTCCACAACAAAGAATTCCATATCATTTAATGTGATTGAAGAAGCATTTTACTAGTTCTCAACATTGATTCTTGTGATAACAATAAAATTACATAATCAAGTAAGGAAATTGGTAAGGATAGATAATCTTCTTGAAAGATTACAAGAAAATAGAGCCAAGGCAAAGTTAGCCATGGTGAGTTGAAGGAATCCAAGTTCAACTCAGATTATGGAATTAGATGGAATTAAATTGTCTTGATATACTTTGAGTTGGACTTAATAACTCCTATTTGCCTTGTAGATTAATGTGTGATACTTGATTATACGAGAAGTGTGTGGTTTTTATTTGATTTTCCATTGTGAGGTAGGGTTTGTCTCTACATGAACATTATTCTTATAAGTTGGATCCCTTTCATTTTTCCACATTTTTTCCCTTTTATAAGCTACAGGGTTAACAAAATACACCATTAAAGAGGTGGTTAAAAGAGAAAAATAATGTGTTGATAAAATTGAAGGTAACACATTCCCTATTGGTGTGAAGAGACGAGGATGTAACATAGGCAACGTTGGCACCATGACCCCTACATAGATACCTTAGAATATTTTCTTCTTGATTTTCATTTTTTGGGGTTTCATGTTTGAATATTGGGATCACACCTACAATATTTTGGGTACTTAGATTCCACTTTTCTATTGTTGTGACTTCTTTGTATTCTTAAAGTTTTCACTACCACACAATGTGTGCTTTCTTTATGTAGATGAGGAATTGGCATATTTCTCCTGGTATTATCTCTTGTTGTTGTTGTTCAAACTAGGAAAAATATAGAAGAACAAGAGTATTCCCAAAGGTACTTTCAATTAAAGTTATTATATAAAAAATTAAAATTAAAATTGTTGATTGAAACTTAGTGTAATAATGGTGTTACAATTAAGATATTATTTTGAAGCTCAATAATAACAACTTTGTTAGTTTGAGAGAACTCTCATTTGCCATGTAGATGAGCACATCACAATAATTCATTTATGAGATGAATATGCTAGTTGTTGACTTTAACATTTAAATTATTAGGATATTTAGACACTTAGGCGTTAGTTAAGACCAACTTGGTCTAATGTGTCTTTAGGTAAACGTGTGTTTCTTTAGCATGCATTAATAGGCATCTATAGTTATGTAATCCAACGATCACAATATGCTCTAGACACAAAGTGATCCAATTGCTCATATTTTCCTCAATATTAATGGCTATATTGATCCATGGATTAGCACCTGATTTGTCCATGATATCTTTTTAAAGATAATTGTGGGTCATTTGCTAATGATCGATTGTGAGAAACTCTCTTGTATAGTATTTTTATTTTGCGTTAATATATTTCCTCAAGTGGTCATGTTGGTTGGGGTCGTGGAATGTTTCCCTCTTCGAGGGTTTTAACCATGTAAAAAAATTGTTGTACTGATGTTTGATCTAGTTGTGTGAGTGGCTACTGAAGGTGTTTGTCCTGTGTGGGAACACGTTGTTTTGTCAAACATAAATTTCTCAATTTTTTAGTTTGGATTTTTTAGTAGGGTTGTCATTCTAAGGTATCCCGTGAGCATTTAGTCTTTGTATCTCCACAATACAAAAGACATGATCTAATATCATGTATCAGGTTTCATGTAAATATTCAACTTCACTTTTCTATGAATTTGAATTCAATGTGGTTCTTTCCTCAATGCCCACATGTACTCAGAATGCAGTGAGATGGTTAAGACAACAAGATGAAAGAGTTGGTGGGAAATGTAAGAAGACAACCAATTTAAAAAAATAGAGAAGAACAATGTTTGAGAAGTTGAAAAAACACTGTGATTAGCATTTTACAAAAAATGTGTACATTGTTCCCTATGTAAAGGACTTTCCATCTATCATCATTTGAAGGATTACAGATGTAAACATTGTGATTGTTGGTATCACCTTCTCTCACATGTACAAATATTGGGACAACCTTGTTGCAATTGTTGGTTTCCTAACTTCCTTGATTTTGAACTATACTTAGCATTATGGCACTCTGTATCAATGTCAAAGTCTGCATTACAACTCATATCTTTATTAGCAAGTCCCATGATAAGAGGAAGAATTGGTGGCTCAAAACCACAATACATGAGTGTGAATGATAATGGTGTCAACCTGTCACAAATACGAGGAATTACATCCAAACACTATAATGGAGAGGTCCACATAATTAGGTGTGTACATCCATCGATCAGACAATGATGAGGGAAAAGATGGAATTGTCGGGTCTTTTTTCCATTTTTGAATAAATTAGATCCGACCTATTCAAACATATTATGCTCTCTATCACCAACAAAATTTCTTTAGTAACTCCTACTATATTTTCAGCCCAAGCCCTCATAGTGAAATATTGGAGAGATCATGAATCTCTACAATCAATAAGAAATAGAGAGAGATATTTGAATAGGTAGGGGTGATAAACCATAATGACTTGTGGTTGCTAGATAAAATGAATAACGAAAAATACCTTGAGTGTTACATATTCAAACATACCATTGGTTTTCGTGAGCGAGGGTGTTTGATACGTAGTTGGAGATAAACCTTTTCTTGAAAGAATACTAATCGAGATGATGGTGGGGAATCTATTGGTAGCTTCCGATCTTCAACCGGTTCAAGGTAAGTAATTCACTATACTTGTTATTATGCACCCCTTGTTTACACATGAGAAATTATAACCACCAATACCTTTGTCTTTCATCAATAGAAAAAGATCCAAAGAAGTTGCTAGGAGGACTATAACCTAAATATATCTAGGTAGGGGAAGGCTATGATGGAGTAACAATATTGTGTAAACAAGTAAAAGACACCTCTATTTAGGTAGGAAACAACTTGATTGAGAATAAATGTTTGAGTGTACATGGCCTTTGGTTATGATGAGAATATTTGTTTGTGTAAATTCCTACAAGTGTAAAGATAAAGAAAGCAATAAACACAAGTTTTCTTATTTTTATTAAAGTAGATGCCCATCCATGTTATGAATATATCTAGAATTGATGTTGCATATGTAGTAAAATTGAATAAGGCCACTACTAGGGCATGGAAAGCAAGGCACATTTGCAGAGTATGGATGGAAATTGTTGAAGAATATGGATGGAAATGGTGAGTAATCCACAAATTGTTTGATTTATATTGTGATTTAAATATGAAGATTTCTTCAATTGGATATCGTACAAATGAAATAGGGATGGAAGTAGAAATGAGAATGGATGGAATGTGAGAAGTAGAAGAGAGAGAAGTGTAAGGTATAGAATATGTGTCATGTCTAGAAAAAGTATATATATATATATATATATATATATATATAAGAGGATAAATAAGAGGACAAACCCTTCGGTTGGTGAAAATGAAACATTACAGATGAAAACTTAGGTTAAATACTTAAAAAAAAAAACATTGTTTTTCATCAAATGTAATAAAAAGACAACATATCAATTCCAATAGTCCCTATATCCTTGAGGCGGGGACTAATAAATCCAAGGAAAAACAAGGATCGAGATTTTTTTTTTTCAAAAATCCCTTTTACCACTAATAGCAAGATATATGCAATACCCTATATAACACAATGAAAACACTCCCTCAAACAAATGAATATATCTTCAAAAGTTCTGGAATGACACTTTTGACTCCTAACACAAAATCGTTTGAGGAAGATGTGTTGGGGAATAGGGTGGAATCTGTTATAAAATAGACAAACAATTATGAAAATAATCAAAGAGGGAATAAAATTTTGAAGAAAAAGGTGGTGTCTAAAGACACTGTTACAACACTTAAGCACAACACACTATGCTCAGAATATCACAATTCATATTAGACATATTGTACACAACAAAAATATCACTTGATCGCTTGATGATAATGACCCATTAGGTATGCTATTTATAGTTTCAAGATCTAACTAACTTCCATGAAATCGAGAGGATCTTGTCCACATATAAACGCCAGTTGTTAGATTTGATTTTGTCAAATCCGCGTTGTCTAGTTGAATCGACAAGTATTATTGACTCGACCGTTCATGCATCTAACTTGTAGTCGATTTCTCATCTAGTTGATCCACCTATTGACTATCTTTAACTATTTTTTAATTTTCCAACCGATAGACTTGTTCACTACTCAACTAACTAATGTAGAGATCTTATTGATCGCCCGATCAACTTCTTCCATATGTAGGTCAACTGCTCGACCAACTGATTCCAGGAGAAGTGTGATGAACCATCTTGACTTGGTGTTCCAACACACCCCCCTATCACCACACGTCTCTCAAGATTTAGGAGGTGAAATTATGTCATCATGACATCCCCCCATAATTGAAATTTCTTGAATCCCAAGCATTGTATGGATATTGATAAATCTAGCTTCATATAAATGCTTAGTGAATATATCACCAACCTAATCATTTGTTCTACAATATTTAAGAGAGACAACATTCTCATGAACCAATTGTCTCAAATAGTGAGAATGGAGCTCAACATGCTTAATATTACTGTGGGCAACAGGGTTTTCTGCAACTTGAATGGAATTCTAATTGTCATAGTATATTTTAGTTGAGGTCTGAACACGAAATCCTAGTTCACCCAAAAGTTGGCTGATCTAAATTTCTTTAGTACCTTCTTGAATGGTGCCATGATATTTTGCTTAGGTAGTCGAAAAGGATATGATTTTTTGTTTCTTTCACGACCACACCAACGATCTAGTACTAAGGTGAAACACATAGCCATAAGTGGAATTTTGATCATCACTATCTCCAAACCAATTGGAGTCGGTGAAGTTGACCAACGAATATGAACTATGACAATACTTGATACCAAAATGAGTGGTACCCTTGACAATTCATTTGAAAGATTTATAATGTCTTTCTTTGGGGTCCTACATAAACCAAGAAACCACACTAACAACAAAGAAAATGTCAGGTCGACTATGAGTAAGATAAAATATAAGACCGTCGACGAATTTTTGATAAAGTGTAGCATTGACTGCGAGAGTTTGACAAGTTTTGGTAATCTTTACTCCAATTTGAAAAAGAGTAGCAGAAGGCTTGCAATTGGAAATGAAAAAAACATCACATAGTGGTAATACTTGACGATCCAAAAAATAATGCAGAGTAAAAAGATTTCATGTCAAAGGAGTCATCAAGTTGTTTCTTCAATCTAAGAATGAGATCAAAATTTTATTTCTAGTAATTACAATGTCATCAACATATACAACAACAATAAAAATGTCTCCATTGGTATGGAGTACATGCAAGTTGTGATCAGATTTACAACGTTTGAAACGAAATTGAAGAAATAAGATATTGATCTTATCATACCAAGCTCAAGGAGCTTGCTTCAAACCATAAAGTGACTTCTTGAGTCGAGAAACCAACTTAGAAATTTTCACAAAACAAAGAGGCTATTCCATGAAAATTTCCTCAAATAGGTCTCCATCAGGGGTGATTTTAAGAACCCCCCCTAAATTTATATGTATAATAAATGGGCAAATCCCATGATACATAGGAAAATTCAAAGGCTATTTTATCAATAATATAATATGTATATATAATGTTTTGGCTAATCTTTTACTATTTTATAAAATCTCGTAAAATCTTGGCGAATCTTTCACTGAATTATAAAATCTTGGCAAATCTTTCACTGAATTATAAAACCTTGTAAAGTATTGGTGATTTTTTTGATAAAGTATAAAACCATATATAATAATAGGAGAATGTATTAATTAAATTGTAATATAATCACTTTACATATTTGGAAAAAGAAACATAACTTTTCCATCCTCTAGACAACGTTGCAAGAATTAGGGGTTGTGTTTTTCAAGGTTCTCAGTGTACACTTGCATATCCCTCTATAAGTTTTGATGATATTTCACCACAATGTTCATACAACTAGCTGAGGAAATATACAACTAAACTGAAGAATTAAGCTGATTCATTTTTTAGCATATTGGAGGGTTTAGGCATATAAACTGTTGTATTTCATATATTTGACTGGATATTAGGTTCCATCTTTTCCTGTGGAAATAGATGGACTATCCAGCTTCAACCTATTTATATTTGTCACATACATTGAATTTCCAAATTATTGAAGTTGTATATGTCCATCCATATCAGTTGTGATTATCTTCTGTTTGAATATAATAGGTGGGTTTGTTTTTTCTCTTGTTTGGCATATTGATTGAATTGGCCCTATTTCATTTCACTGGAGAAAGGGATCCAAGCTTGATTGCTTTAGACCACAAAATTTGCAGGCTTTTAAAATAATGCTAAATTTTCACAAGCTTCTATAATAAAGCTTAACGTGCAATGTCTTAAATATGTTTGTATATAGTCCATTGATAATGTTTTATTACTTGGTAGTTATTAATTGATAATGTTTTATTACTTGACAATTTGTGTTTCCCTTCTATTTTGGAATGCTAAACACATGTTCTATTGAACTTGGTAATATAATAGTTTCCTTTTTTGTTAAGTTGAGGTGAGATTTCTGAGTTTGCATTAATTGTTCTATAGTGAAATTTCCACACAAGAGAGCCTCAAAGAAGTCAACAGATAAAAGAATCATCTTGAACATGTTGAATATAAAGCTTAGACATGCACTTTTATTTCTTGAATATAAAGCTTAGACATGCACTTTTATTTCTTTGATCCATCATTTCTACCTTATGTATTCTTCGTAACTCTTTACAAGTGTTTGACTAAAACAAATGAACTTGAGTAGACTTAAAGTTCTACATGGAAAATTAACTTAGACAATTTTGGTAAATTAGAATGAATGGTTGAACTTGTCATTTATGGGGAGAACAATCATATCACTAACCTTTATTTCTTGCATGGAGTTACTCCAATGGTCTTCTAATGTTCATAATTGCCTTGTATCATTTTAGAGCCCAAATTTATTTCCTTTTATTCTTATTAAGAAAAAGACTTATTGTTAAATAATTTGTCTCCCCAAGGAAAGGACACAACAACTTGAGGAATCACTTTATGGTATGTGAATGTGGTAACTATCATTCAAGGAAATTATCCATAGTTTAGACTTCTAATAACTCATTGTGGGATAATTTGGGTTTTTCAAAACTAGTGTGGATTGCACAAATTTTCCACATTGGCAAAGAACTAACATTGCACTAGGTGCCTTGCTAATCATGTCTTGATCTTTATTGATACCACCCTAGGTAAGGTCCAGGGAGCCTTTAGTAATAAACACTCCCCTTTATTGGGGTTGTAAGGTGTACGAAAGCATAAAAAATCAACATTCCCCTATTCCCTAACCAAGTTTCATTTTCCATTGCATTATCAATCATGAGGTTATATGTTGTACTACACAAACCACTCACTTCAATCATTGCAGGAGTTCTTTTGCTTGACATTAAGGATTATTGTACATCATTGCACTATAGAGGGTTAGATAGTTTTGTACCAATCTTAAAGAGATATATTTGATCTTGTTTTATCAGGCACACTAGCACTAGTTAGATTACATGCTTAAGAAATGTAAACAATAATGCATTTATCACAAAATATCATTACACAAAGATGTCATATAAAATCTATCTTTGTTAATTGAAAAATTACAAACTAATACAATGTTGTACATACAATATAACCTTTCATTAATTATCTAAAGAAATTTGTATGACTCTTAATCCCACACACAAAAGCAATTCAAGTTCTCTAGGCTTGTATGCCATCTTACAACCTAGGGTTTTGAGGTCATTTGCTACACATAGGGACAATTTTACTTCAAAATTCATTTCTGACCAAATGGAGATTAATTTAACAAAAGAGAAGGAGGTTTTTTTCAATCACATACCAAAGAACAAAATCCTCCTTCAATTTATACACAACTGTTATAATTTGGGAGATATGTAGTGAGATTTGAGGCCTATTTTTCAAGAATATTTAATTTCCTGTTTTAGTCATTATTTTGTGGCACATATTTCGGGATTATGGGAACGAATTTCAAAACTCCGAGAGAGAGTTTTCTTAAAAAAAACCTTATTTACAAAAACCTCTCTCGTTTTTGTAACATGTATTATAGTTAAAGATATATCACTTCATCATTGACTCCTATTTTTACAAAGATGCAGAAAAATGTATCATATTCTCTTATTGGCATCCAAGTTACAATGAAACAAAACTCAATGGCTTGTTATGTTGATCCTATAGGGATATAAAAGGAATCTTGTCTTGCAAACTCTTATGCCTTTTTTTCTAGACCATGGTAAGCAAATCCTGCACTCAAAGAATAATCCTAAAAACCCTAGGTAACTTTAGTTCTTGCATGGAGTTACTCCAATGGTATTCTAATGTTCATAATTGCCTTGTATCATTTTAGAGCCCAAATTTATTTCCTTTTATTCTTATTAAGAAAAAGACTTATTGTTACATAATTTGGCTCCCCAAGGAAATGACACAACAACTTGAGCAATCACTTCATGGTATGTGAATGTGGTAACTATCATTCAAGGAAATTATCCATAGTTTAGACTTCTAAGAACTCATTGTGGGATAATTTGTGTTTTTCAAAACTAGTGTGGATTGCACAAATTTTCCACATTGGCAAAGAACTAACATTGCACTAGGTGCCTTGCTAATCATGTCTTGATCTTTATTGATACCACCCTAGGTGAGGTCCAGTGAACCTTTAGTAATAAACAATCCCATTTCTTGGGGTTGTAAGGTGTACATAAGCATAAAAAATCAACAGCCCCCTATTCCCCTAACCAAGTTTCATTTTCCATTGCATTACCATTCATGAGGTTATTTGTTGCACTACACAAACCACTCACTTCAATCGTTGCAAGAGTTCTTTTGCTTGACATTAAGGATTATTGTACATCATTGCACTATAGATGGTTAGATAGTTTTGTGCCAAGATTAAAGAAATATATTTGATCTTGTTTTATCAGGCATACTAGCACTAGTTAGATTACATGCTTAAGAAATGTAAACAATAATGCATTTATCACAAAGTATCATTACACAAAGATGTCATAGAAAATCTATCTTTGTTAAATGAAAAATTACAAACTAATACAATACTGTACATACAATATAAACTTGCATTAATTATATAAAGAAAGTTGTATGACTCTTAATCCCACACACAAAAGCAATTCAAGTTCTCTTGGCCGGTATGCCATCTTACAACCTAGGTTTTTGAGGTCATTTGCTACACACAAGGACAACTTTACTTCAAAATCCATTTCTAACCAAATGGAGAAGAATTTAACAAAAGAGAAAGAGGCTTTTTTCAATAACATACCAAATAACAAAAGCCTCCTTCAGTTTATACACAGGTGTTATAATTTGGGAGATATGTAGTGAGATTTGAGGCCTATTTTTCAATAATATTTAATTTCCTGTTTTAGTCATTATTTTGTGGCACGTATTTCAAGAATATCGGAATGAATTTCAAATATACAAGAGACATTTTTATTCAAAACAACCTTATTTACAAAAACCTCTCTTGGTTTTGTAACAAGTATTATAGTTAAAGAGATATCACTTTATCTTTGACTCTTATTTTTACAAAGATGCAGAAAAATGTATCATATTGTCTTATTGACATCCAAGTTATAATGAAACAAAAATCAATGTCTTGTTATGTTGATCCTATAGGGATATAAAAGGAATATTGTCTTGCAAACTCTTATGCATTTTTTTCCAAACCATGGTAAGCAAATCCTGCACTCAAAGAATAATCCTAAGAACCCTAGGTAACTTTAAAGATAAAAACCTGTCAAAAAAACAATCTTCAAATCCTAGATTTTACAAAAACATACTACATAAAATAATAATAGCAAGTACATAAGACTAAACTATTAATCACATCTATCTTTTATTGAATATGGAAAGAAGAAAATATGCTACAATAGATCAAAACCTAAAATCTGCTAACCGACCTAGTGGAAGACCCCCTTACTCCTTTATAGACTAGGAAGAGCTAGGTTTACAATCATTGCACTCCATCATTTTGTTGTGCTTAGGTTAAAATACTAAGCCCTAACCCTAAATCTAATTCTATCTTAGAAAAGTGCACCCTAGGCCTACATGATAAAATACCTAGATTGGAACGATAAAAAAGAAGTAGAAAACATACATATAGGAAAGCACTAGCTACTACATATATGTTCCTACTTAGACCAAATCAACTCATGCACCTATTTATACAACTAGAAAATAAAATTGAATTGGAAAAATGATTAAGCTAAAAATTGAACAAAAAATGGAACTTGCTAAATCTAGAATAACAATAAAATGAGTTTAATTGAAGGTAGAAAAACTGGAAATATAGTAAGATTGGTTCATGCAATCATTGATAAATCTGGAAGGATATGTAAATTCAAACTCAAAACTTTCATGGGCTTACCTTGATGTGATTTTCATGTACTCTTGTGTAATAATGAAGCATGCTTATCCTTCATTCACTTCCACCTTCATAGTGTTGTTCATTGGCCTAAAATTGATTCTTTGAAGAGTAATACAACCATTAGTACCTTAAATATCAATTAATTGATGTAGCATACACTAATATTTCAACCAAGCAAACTTTAAAATACAAACAAGACAACGTGTGTTGTTATTCATGGTATTGAATGGAGGTTTGCAATGTAAGTGGAAGTAAAGTATGGGTAATGGAGGTATTTATCCAATCAACAAAGGGGTTTGCATAACATTGTTTATGGAATTTGAAATTCAACCACCATATTTATGAAAGTATAACTGCATTAGAGGAATGTTGGTCTCATGTTAATTGGTTTGCTATTATGTACACATAGGAACCTAGTGCATCGACCATTTTTCTCTTCGCTTAGCTAAGTAGATCTCATTTCCCTTTCTAAATAATCAATAAGTCTTTTCAAAGAAAATACAAAATAAACGTAGTAGATCCTAAAAGGTGAAGATGCTCAAGTCATGCCAAAAAATGAAAGGAAATAAAAAAATCTTTCCTTGACCATCAAACATATTAAAAAAAAATCATAATTATGGAGAACACATTGAGTGCCCACAAAATAACTAAAGGC
>SNQJ01S0119225.1:0-27408 GCA_010110895.2 Picea sitchensis
CTTCCATTAATGATGGAAAGCACGCATCAGCAGATCATAGTTACTAGCATTCCATTTGGACGCGACCAGTTTCATGATTTAATTCCCTTCCAAACCCAGTTTTGATATTCCTCGTATTTTCTTCCGTTGACGTATATTAAATGCATTAGGATTTGAATAAAACATACAGATAAATAATCATTCCCGATATCAATATTTCTGAAGGCAATTGGTGTGTCGTTGAACCCAAAAAAAATTAAATTTGAAGATCGATTCATATTAGACTTTTCCTAAAATGGCACATTAAAATGTTTGGTAGCGTTTTATTTTAATGGCATAGAAGTTATTGACATTAAATACCTTCTTTTAATTTAAATTATATTAAATATTTATTTTTCAGTTATTGAATGTGGATTTTTAGTATTAAATGCGTTCTTTTAATTTAAATTATATTCAATATTTATTTTTCAGTTATTGAATGTGGATATTTAGTATCTGCTTTTAATTTAAATTATATCAAATTTTTATTTTTCAGTTATTGAAGGTGGATATTTCGTATCTGGTTTATATTGTACTATTATATCCAAAAATGTCAAGTGTATTTTTCATCTTATTATGAATAATATTAAAATTAATGTTATTAAATTTTTCAATGGAATAAATGGTAGGAGATATTTAACTATTAAATACCATACAATTAATTAAATGAGATTAAATTATTTGGTATATAAACAATATTTTTTTTTAATTTTTTTAATGTAGGAAATAAAATGTAATGAGGGTGTTTTTTTTAATCATTAGTATTATTTATCAAAACCTAAATATTTATTTGTATCACGATAACGATTATTTTAATGCTTTTACAACTTATTTTGTCATTGTATTATTGATGGTAATGTTATGGAAGTATTTTAATAATGAAATTTACAAATGACATAAAATTAAATTGTTTTAATGATGAAATAAAATATTAATGTGGAGACATGTCTCTTTTTATACCTTTACTTTCATGTCTTCATTCCTTAGGAGAAGCATATCTCTTATAAACTCTTATTATTGACTTTCAATAATATGGACAAAAATATATATTTTTTTTAATAATGTGTATATGTAATTAGTTTACCCTATTTTTTATTAGTTTTAACATATCTCACTACTATTCAAAGAGACATTTTCATACAAATCATTTAAAATGAAAAACTCATATCTTACTCTAACCTTGGCCCTCTATGTTTTATTACTAATATTATAATTTTTCTTTCCCCTAGAGAGAGAAAGTATGAGATATGGAAATAAAAAAGGTTGAGAATAGAAAGGAAAATAATGATTGGGAAATTTAGGTGCTCTTTCCAAACTCGAATTTGGCATGTTTTGAAACTACCACTTTGAATGAGAAACCTTTGAACTTCCTGAAATCCATTCATTATCACTAATTCAAGGTATTCATCTACAACCATTTCTCTTGGTAGTGAACACTTTTCATTATCACTAATTTAAGGTATTCATCTACAACCATTTCTCTTGGTAGTGAACACTGCACCACATTGTTTCAATAATTGCAATTTTTTATCAATATTTTTATAGCATCTCTCTCATGGACCTTGAAAGGAAGCATTGTCACCATTTTAAGGATTAGGGTTTTCAAATTTCAATTTGACTACAACAAGACAAATATTATGTTCACATTTGTAGAATACCTTCAAGAAATCAAGCATTTAGAAATTCCTTCATTCACATGTTTAATGTGTAGTGTGGGAGGGCGAGGAAGCATGGAGAAAAGTAGTGGTACAAAATGAATAAATATATAATTTGTCATATATTTTGGTACTTTTTGGATGAAAAACATTGCATGTATTGTCCTGTAGGCCATACTTTATGGGTACATACAACTTTGTTGATTTGGATTCTATTACCTTCCATAGACCATTTGATACCCTAAATAGCCAATGTAAAAATCACATCAATAGATTTACAATGACACATAATTTATCTCAATTGGAGCTTATATGTGAAAGTTATGTCTCCCACAATTTGAATTATCTTGTTGACCACCAAGGAACTATGTGGATGCCACGTCTACTTTCATTACTCACACATATCATGCTAGTGACATGTCACATGTGGAGTTTCAAGAATGTTGTAAAGGGTAAAAAAAACTAACAAAAATTGTGTGTTGAGGTATGTAAAAACCCTAATCCTCACCTTATCCCTCAATAGATGCCAATCTATCTTAAATAATGGCCTGCTAAAAGGGGAAGGAGTTACATTCTTACTATATAGTTTTTTGTTGCACAATTGAGTAGATCATCAAGTAGTGGTATATTGAAGAATAACACACAAATCATCAAGGAGTGGGATATTTCTTACTACAAAGAGGCATCAAGGTGCTCATGGAAACTCTATAATGAGTGCACTTTATTCCTACTTGTATTGCATAGGTGTCATATTCTAGTTGGTTTTTCTCATATTGGGACATGTTGTGTTCATTGTATAGGTCTCATCTTCTAGTTGATTTTTTCTCATATTGGGACATGTTTTGTTCTTTGGATAGATAGTGTGTTATTTTTTTAACATTTTAAAGAATAAAAATTGTATTATAAGATCTGTTGTGATGAGATATTTTAATGGATTATCCACTACAATTTACAAAGAAAGAAACCCATGAAGTTTTTGCAATATACAAATAAGGAAAACTATATAGGTTTTCCGATAAGAAGAGTGACCAATATAAAAAAGATTGTGTGGATTTTGAAATAAATACACTCACCAAGATCAATGATGCAAGGATACGTTATTGTATTAGTGTGATGTTTCTCAATTTATTTTTAGGAATTTTGAGGCAATATGAAGGAAATGAAGTTTAATGTGGCTTATTTAGGTTGGTCATCGGATGAACACCTAGCCTTGGAGTTATGGGGTTGTTATGGATGTTTTATTGGGAGTGATATCTATGATATCAACAAAGGAAGGAAGATGTTGTAGAGGGTAATGAAAATGTATTTTCTAATAAAAGGATTATGATAGAACCGCATGGTAGCATTTTTATAAAAGAATTATTTCAAAATTTGTTTGAAGTATATGGTTATATAGGATAAGCAAGTTGTGAATCACTTGATGAATATTGACACATTCTCATAGTCCACAACTAATCTATCTGCGGATTTGATAATTTTATTATTTTAGGTTTGATTTGTTAGTTACTTTTTCTACATTGTATAACTTGTCAAAATTTCTAATTCTCCCTCTTTTTTAAGGTAGAAAGGGTGGGTTATGGAGAGAATAATTCCTCCATGATAGAATACTTACATGTATGATATGGAAAACATTGAGAAGAAAAAGGATGAAATGGACATTTAGGCTAAAAAAATAGTCTGTAAAAAGTTGTCACATACCCATATATTGTTTTTCCAACAATAATATTTTTTTGAATAAGTAAAATGTAGTACACAATAATAATTTGTCGCTTACAAGGAATCCATTTTACAATATTACCTTTTAGTCGTAATAGTTTCTATGTGAAAAAGCATTAAACTTGTTTGTCCTATGTGGTAGTTTATAGCATACTTCTAGCTGCATTGTAGATCATGTGGTAAGGTTATAATTAACATGACACACTTCCATGGTACATATTAGATGTTGACAACCCTTATATACTGTTCTAAAAAGATTATTGTTATCGGACCTTGTCGCAACCTTGATTTCCTATACGTGAGTTGGTTAATTTACCACTTAGCTACTAGGTATTGTATAGTAATTACATGGTAATGGTGGCTTGTCCGGACCGATGAAGCGTGGAGTTAGGTGAAAGATTTAAATTTGAAAAATGGATTATATTTACATCGTATCTATGTTTTATTCTTGATGCTTATTTCATAATTGGTTGGTATTTGTCAATGTTGGCTAAAAGTACACTTGTTTGTAACCTTTCATGGAAATTCTCTTCTGCGCTATGTGTGACCATGGACCAATAAGGAAGGACATCAACCTTATTTAGAGAGCGCACAACAGAGTATAATTCGTCTGCAGCAAGAAAGGCGAGAAGGAGAAGTAATTCTATGCTAGTTTTTTTATCGTTGTCAGTGTAAGTCAGTATTTTATTGTAATAAATAATTCACCAGTATAAGTAAATGATGGTGATGTCCATTTTATTGAATAGCCGATTGTGTCAGTAAACACTGCGGGAAATTTTCTCTTCCCAATTTGATTTCACAGTGAAATGGAGAAGAATAAAGTGACATTTACCATTTGTAGAAGATGGCCTAGACTGTTTAAGAAGAGGGTAATCCTCTAATATGATTGATGAAGCTTTTGTGAATCTTGTGTTATCTTTTCATCTTGTGTATATTTTTTCGAATTTCATTTTGCTGAGACAAGTGAGAGAGAGAGAGAGAGAGGAGTGGGATATGGTGTTTTTGGTTTACTGTAAGTTAGTCTTAGAGAGAGAGCATGTGTGCTAAAGGAATTGGTGCAAATATTTTAGTTTTCATACTACATATATGATCAAGTCGCATTTCCCAACTCATGGGTGGACCATGTAAAATGCTAGGCAAAGCGTCAAGCTCGTGTAGAAACGCTTTTATTTTCATCTTTATGTTGTGTTATTCTATCCAAGGTGATCACTAATATCTGATCGCATCCCTCACTTAGATATAGCAACCCATCCTTCAAAAAGATTGAGAATCTATTGCAGAAGATGCCCTCACAAGCATATCCTCCTTCAAAAGTAGATCAATTGGTATAAGAGAAAGTTTTATCCTTGAGACCAAGAACTTCATCCACGAGGTTCAATTTTTTATTTTTTTTGGGTCTTCATACTTAGTCTCATGTTTTTTCTTAAAATGTTAATTTCACCCTTCTCAGGGATACTCTCACACCCTCCTCATGGTCTATGCAGGGCTATTGACTATGCTTCCTCGACGAGAAGCATCCAGTGAGGAATCAAGTGCAGAAACATCAAGTCCAATGTCATACTTGGTGATGGATCTCCAAGAACGGCTTTGACTCCAGTAACGAATAACTCCAACAACCATGCAGTTAGACACCGACTTTCAATTACCAAATTTCATCGGCCAAATGAATGGCGAGACCGTTGATTCCTGGATCCAGACCCTCTCCACTTATTTCAAAACGTTGCCTGAGATGGGAGAGGCCACCAAATTGCAGATAGCCAATCTTCAGCTAGAAGGAATCACCCAAACTTGGTGGGACACATACTTGGACAACGAAATTGATCGTCGAGCTCGATACTTCACCATCCCTGACAAATGGTCACATTAATTCATGCGATACGTCCTGTCAGGCATTGAGAGAATGTTTCTATGCTCCAGGTTACCTTCATAGTTTACTTGCAAAGTTTTTACAACTCTATCATCTTTCCAATCAGTCAGTTCAAGGCTATATCGATGTCTTCTGCAAGCTATGCATCTAGATACATGTGAGTGAACCAGACGAGGTATTAATCATCAAGTTCAATTATGGTTTACTATTACCTCTCCAGCGGGAAGTAGATCTTTTTGGCAATCCTTCTCTGGACAAGGATTTATTATGGGACTTGGGCATAGAACGAAAGGTAGCTCCTCGCACCAAATTCCCCAATTATCACACCTCCAATGCTACTCCACCAAATCCGCAACCGCAACCTCACTTAGCTTCTTCCTCCACATCGAAGAATTCATTCTGATGTACTTTTCACAAAACCAACTACCACCTTTCTGTGGACTGTCGTGCTCTTAAAAATATCTGCAACAATAATACCTCGATGGCTAAGGTCAATTAAATATATTTGACCAAACCCCCAGAGACCATTTCCCTCGACAACCCCACCGAAGCCAACCCCTCTCTCATTTGCATGACCAAACCATAACCAGGTCACCCTAACATCCCCCTCTTCACTCACAACTGCCAAATCAAAACCGAACTAGCCACTCTCATTCTCGACAATGGAAGTCAAAAGAATATCATTTCATAATATTTAGTCCAACATCTTAAACTCCCCACAACCCCACACCTCGATCCTTATCATATTGGATGGGTACAAAAGGGAATTCCTCGAATTACTATTGTTATATGATGCTCTATCACTTTATCCATTGGTCCTTTCCATGAAATTATGACCTGTGACATCTCCCCATTAGATTTTGGTGATCTCCTTTTCGATCTTCCTTAGCAAAAGGACCAACAAGCAGTGTATCAAGCTAAAACTCATCATTACCATATTAAACACTCTGGGCGCACCTATGTACTTAATTCCTCATATGTCACATCACCACCATCATGAATTGATACCACAACCACTCACCATTTCATTAATACCCACAAGTCCTCGATGTGTTTAATATGACCTCTTATACCTGATAACCTTACTAACCTGCCCCTCCCCCCCGAGAGGTTTTTCCACTACTACCTGAATTTTCATATGTGTTTCACCCACCAACCAGACTCCCACCATCCCAAGACATTTCACATTCCATCGATCTCATACTGGGCACAACTCTACATAACACACCCTCCTATTGCCTGGATCCCAAGGAGGCCATCGAAATAGAATGACAAATTGGCCAACTTCTTGAATCCGGCCACAGTCATCCTTCCTCTTCCCCTTCTACCTCTCCAACCTTCATTATTCCGAAGAAAGACACTTCATAATGGCGTCTTGTTACCGATTACCAAGCCCTGAACAAAGACACCATTAAAAACAGATATCCACTACCCCGGATCGAGATTTCCTCGACGATTTGCATGGGGATTCTTTCTTCACAAATATGGTTCTCACTTCTAGATACCATCAAGTTCCCATGAAATCGAGTGATATCTCAAAAAAATATTTCAAGACTAAGTTTAGTCTTTATGAATGGTTGGTTATTACTTTTGGCTTGACCAACGCACTACCACATTCATGCTTCTCATCAACGACATTTTCCAGCCACATCTCGATAAGTTCGTCGTTATTTATCTTGACAATTTTTTTATTTTTAGTAGCTCATGGGAGGAACACATGCAACATGTGCGCACAGTATTGGTGTTTCGTAGACAACATCAACTACAAGTGAAAGAGAAAAATTCATATTTTGCACAAAGTTTGGTGCAATATTTAGGATTCATCATCCTGTGGGTGCAAGCAATTTATGCATGCCTAGCACCAACATCTACCCATATTCTTAAAATATTTATGAGAGGCATCAATTTCTACCGCAAATTTGTCTACCATTTCTCATAGTTGGATCATCCATTGCATCAGTTAACAAATAAGGAAAATTTTATATGGTCTCTTGATGCAGAACACCAGTTTGATAAATTGAAGCAAATCTTATTCTCTATGCCAATCCTCCGCTTTCCAGACTTGGTCCAACCATTCGAAATTGAGTCCGATGCTTCTCAATTTGTGATTGGTGTTGTACTTAAACAAGAATTTCATGTTATAGTCTACCATTCAAAGACACTATCGGCCACAAAGCTCAACTATAGTACTTATGACAAATAATTTTATAGCTTGGTCCAAGCACTGAAGAAATGGCACCATTATATTTTGGGAAAAGAGATGATCCTACACACGAATCATCATCCACTTATCTTCATCAAATCATAGAGTAAGATACAATAATAGTGACATCTAAAGTGGGGAGCATATATCCAACAATTTCACTTGGTTATTAAATATAAAAGGGGAATTGTGAATAAGATGATCGATTTATTAAGAAAACCACTACGACAAGTGATGAATATCTTAGCAGTCTATTGTGCATCCTATGACAGTTGGAAGGACATACATATGAAGGAGATCCCACTTTTAAAGAAATATGGTCACCATTACAACAACACACAGTTATCAATCGTAAACCATTTCTATATTACACCATTCGTGAGGGATGGATATATTGCCTCAATCAAATGTGTGTGCCACAATTAGAGGATCATTTTATCCTCATCATGGAAGTGCATGCTTTCTCCTGTGTTGGTAACTTCAATTCCTAGACCTCCAACGCCACTTCTATTGTCCTGCTATGTCCAAGCAAGTTAATAGTTTCATCAAAGATTTTTCTCTCTGATCACAAACATGGTATATATCATCCTTTTATTATCCCCTCTTTCCCATGTGAGTCAATTACTATGGATTTCCTAAGTGGTCTCCTGACCACTTTCCACAAGCATGATGCAATTTGGGTGGTGCTATGCCGGTTCTCCAAGATGGAACTCTTTCTCCCTTGCCATAAAACAACTTATGCCATGCAAACAATTGAACTATTCATCCAACATGTTTGGCCAAATTTTTCCCTGCCTAGTAGAATCATTTTTTATCGCATCTCCTTATTCCTTAGTTCCTTTTAGCATACTCTATGGTCCTTACTAGGCTTCCAGCTTCGATTTTTCATGACATTCCATCAACAAATCGACGGACAAAAAAAGGTGGTAAATAGTACATTGGTACATGCTATGCACTCCTTCATAAAAAATAAGCAATGGGATGCTTATCTTCACATTTTGCAGCATGGTTACAATAGAGATACGCATTCTTCCATAGGATTATCTCCTTTCGAGGTTTTCTTGGGTTTCCAACCACTTTCACCCACCAAGATGTTGTTCAATTTGACTCCTTCAAGTTCAACACAACATCAATGAGACCAACAGGCCAATCAACACTTCATTCACAATTTAGCACAGCGACAAAAGAAAGCGATCGACTCCTTACAGGAAACATCATTATAAACACAAAATTGCATTGCAATTCTAACCAAGAGACAAATTTTGGATGCAAATCGACAAGCAACGCTTGAAAGGGCATAACCATAAGCTGCACCCATTGTGATATGGACCATATACATTTTTGGATCACATTGGAAAAAATGATTATCGGTTGGATCTTCCACCACATTTGGGGATTCATGAAATGCTAAAGGTCAACAATTTAAACCTATTTGAGCCAACACTTCTTGAGGAAATGGTCATTGTCCAACACCCAATGGACAAAATTCCCTATTTTCAACCTCATTTATTGCATGATCAAATTATCGATAGTAAGACCAGGATCACCCGACACCAACAACATGCTTCCTATCTAGTAGGCAGACGGGGAAAAACTCGAGCACAGGCCAAATGTATGACTAGATTTCCTAAGTTGTTGATGAAAGCAGGGACACTTTCGGATCTAAACAGGGAGGAATTGTACCAATAAGGAAGGAAATCAACCTTCCTTAGAGAGCACACAACAGATTAAAAGTCATCTGCAACAAGCAAGGGGAGATGGAGAAGTACTGCTATGTTAGTTTTTTGTTCGTTGTCAGTGTGAGTCAGTCCTTTATTGTAATAAAGCATTCTCCAATCTAAGTAAATAATGGCGATGTCTACTTTAGTGAATAGTTATTTGTGCTGCGAGAAAATTTCTCTTTCCAATTTGATTGCACAAAGAAATGCTGAAGAATAAAGAGGAATTTAAGGTTTGTAGAAGATAGCATGGATTGTTTAAGAGGAGGTATAATCGTCTAATATGATTAATGAAGTTTTTGTGAATCCTGCATTATCTTTTCTTCTTGTGTATATTTTTTCAAATTTCATTTTGCTGAGGTGAGTGAGAGAGAGAGAGGAGAGTGATATCATGTTTTCATTTTAATGTAAGTGAGTGTTAGAGAAAGATAATGTGAACCAAAGGAACTAGTGCGCATCTTTGATTTTTCCTACTACGGATATGATCAAGTCGCCTTTCTCAACTCGTGGGTGGACCGTGTAAAACGTTAGGCAAGGCGTCAACCTACTGTAGCAACGTTTTTCTTTTTGTCTCTGTGTTGTGTTATTCTCTCTAAGGTGATCACTAATATCTGAGCACATCCCTCACTTAGATCTAGAAACACGTCCTTCGAAAAATTCCAGCATCCCATCTTAGATCTAGAAGACTCCCTCACAAGCAGATCCGCTTTCACAATCTGATCATACCATCTTGGAATGAGAGTTGGGGAGTATTTACCCAACAACACCACCTAATGTTCGACATTCATTTCATTTTTTTGGAAATATTGTAGCGGAAGATGAGGGTTCCTTATTGTTTGAGTTTAGTAGGGCTCTAGGGTTCCACCTCTTGTTTTCGAGCTTTCTCTACCATGAGCTTGGGGTTTTTCTGTCACATAACTATACTATCTCTCAATTCTTACCATTTTCATTCAATGCTCAAGATTCACCCGATCATTGGGGAGCTTCAGCTTAATCATGTTTAGTGCTTCTATCATTACTTTGATAAGTGATATCATAATTTATTTAGAGGGTTCCATTACTGTAGTTGTTGAAGGTGTTTATTTTCTATCTCTGGTTGAAGGTCATATGCACATTTTCTTTATTTTGTGTAATACTCATATTACTATCGCTTTCATGACCTTGCCTAGTTTTTTGGTTTGGAAACCTTACATGCCATTCTAGGAAATGAATGTTCTAGTTACCTTGTGCTTCTTGTATAATTTTCTTACTGAAAAAAAATATCTTTTTTGGATACTTCGACTAATGAAGAGCCCTTTTATGTGTGTGAGGCTACACATCGGAAAGGAAAAATGGCTCTCATTGGTTGAAATGTTCTTTTGAGTCCCATTTTGGGTTCAAGTTACACCTGGTAACAAATTCATACTCTAACTCTTCATCATTTTCCTTATAAAATTTTTGGTTTCCTTTTTTAGAAGTTGCACATCAATGCAGGTGTGTTCAACCAAACTGGCAAGGTTCATCCTGAATCAACTTCCCACAAAACCTTGTAAGTTGAACTTGAGTGTTTTTCTTTTCTAGTTGTGATAATTTACCATACCGAGGTGCCACTCTAATTTTTATGTTTGAAAACCTTGTGGAAGGTAATGGATATGGTTTCTCGCAAAGGGTGTTCAACCTTGAGATGTAACTTGGTTTCTAAAGTAGACCCTAGATACAGATGAGGGTTTTTTACCATCTCCTATGTTCGAATTAGTGGGATGGTTACTTATCCTAGCTCTGTCCACTAATTTTGTACATTTTAAACAATAATAAGTGTATTTGTTCTTTTCTCTGCATTATGTTTGCAAAGATTCTTCGAATGTATCGCTGCGTATGAGGGTCCTATTACTTTTTTTTTCATTTAAAACTAATATTGGGATAATCCCCTGTGTATGTTAAAATGGATTTCACTCCATTCAATTTACAGAGTCAGGTTGATAATGATGTAGCTCTGTTAACTATTTCTTATTGGAAAAATTTTCTTTTCTTTTTTTAGTTTATAGTTGTGAGTTGTTCGACCCTTTACTTTCCATGCTCTTATAATTTTTTTAGTTTCCTTTTCATTTAAAGCGTATTACAGAAATTATCAGACTCATTTAAACTTGTCATTATGTACTTAGTTGTTGATACCATTAACCTTCTCTTTACATTCTAGATTTTATTCATGGAATCAAAATTATCGTTTAGCATTTATCCTCTTGGTTGTATTTCCACTTATATAGTTTTCATCTATGCATATATACTCTATAATTTTCTTCATTGCAATAGCATTATCATTTTAGCATATGGCATGTTGGTTGTACTTCAATTTACATAGTATTCCTCTGTGATACAATTCTATTTATAATTTCTGCAATTTAACTTGGTTGTGGATATAATCGATACTTTATAATATATCATGGAAACCATATACTAAAATGAAATAAGTGAGAACCTTTAATCTCTAGTTAGATTTCAATCGTTAAATATTTAACCATAATTTACAAATAAAACATCAAATTTACTCAAATATAGTGTCTCACAAGTAGAATTGAACAATAAAATAACCAGAACAAAATATCCACTAATTACTAAAGGAACAATAACTCAATCCAGAACATAATGGAAGAAAAACATGTAACTAAGAATTCCTTGGAGAAAACACACGTCAAGTGGGTTGTTCCTCCCACCCTTATATCAAATTTTCCACATATTCCCACTCTGTCACCCCTGAGCTAAATCCTGATCCAATAAACTGTCCAAGTGACTTGTTGTAGTTCCATAGGGTTATAAGAAATACATGACGATTTCTCTGTGTCATGTAATTATTTCTCATATTTCACATCTGATCAGAGATGCCATTATATTTGTTATCTTTTCTTTTATAATATTTTCCTACATCTTTGACATTTGTACTAGCCTCCTTCTGATTGCTTATGTGTCAAATTGATTTTTTCTCATTTAACACCTATCATTCTGATTTTTACGCATTTTCCTAAGAAACTGAGATCTTTTCTAACTTTTGTTGAGTTAACTCAACAAATATTCACCACTTGTCCCCGTTCTGCTATTACTTGGTAGTTCTCTCTGGATCAACGGATTTTCTCTTCTAACAATCCCTCTTCACACGTGGTTTCTTTTTTCTTCTCTTTTTTATTAATAAAATAATACCTAAAACAAGAAGTTTTGAATTAGATCACTAGGATAAATAATGTGCTCATAAAAAAAGAGTAAAAAATAATTGAGTTCGAAATTTTGGGGTATCACATCCACCACCCCTTAGAACTTAACTATCTAATTTTGATCTAGAACATTCTCGAAAAGAAATGGATATGCCTTCTGCATATGATCCTCCAATTCCCATGTAGCCTCTTTTGGACTAAGGTTCCTCTACTGCACCTTTACATGTCCAATGGCTCGATTCTAGAGTGTAATCTCCCTCCTGTCGAGAATATGATGTAGATATACTAGGAACTGGCCCTCGAGCTCCGCCTGTAATATATTCCACTCCATAACATGAGTAGGATCATGCATACATTTTTTTAATAAGGAAACATGGAATATATCATGTACTTTTACCATGGCTGGAAGTGCAAGATGATAGGCTACAGGTCCTATTCGTGCAAGCACTTCAAAGGGACCACAATGTATAGGAGTTAATTTATTATACTTTCCCAATCTTAAAGAACTTGTTTTGGTCTTACTCTTATATACACATGGTATCCAATATTGAACTCCCTTGGAATTCTTTTGGAGTCTGCATAGATTTTCTTCCTGTCCTGTGCTACTTTCAAATTATGTTGTACCTTCTTTATTGTTAGTTCCATTTACTTTAACATTTCAGGTCCTATCATTAATCTGTTGACATGATTAATCAAGGAAATATGGGTATTGCATTTTATTCCATAATGAATTTCAAAAGGACTAAGTGTACCTGAAGCTTGGTAATGATTATTATATGCGAATTCAACCAAATGTAGATATTCTTCCCATTTGTGTGTTCTATCCATAAAATACATTATGAGCATGTATTCTACTATTTTATTAGTTCTTTCAATTTTCCCATCTATCTCAGGATGGTAAGCAATGCTAAAGTTTAATTGTGTGTCTAAACATTTAAATAGGCCTTTCCAAAAGTTTCCTATAAATTGTGTATCTCTATCTGAGATTACAGTTTTAGGAGTTTCGTGTAGTCGAAAGATTTCCTTCATAAATATATATGCTATGTTAATGGATTTATAAGTGGATTTAACTAGTATGAAGTTTGCTTCTTTACTCAATTTATCAACAACAAACATTATAGAATCATTATGTTTACTACTTTTAGGAAAACCTGTTATAAATTCCATACTTATAATTTCTCATTTCCATTCAAGAATGGGTAGGGGTTGTAATAATCCTACTAGATGTTGATGTTCAACTTTAACTTGTTGACATTCTATGCACTTAGCTAAGTACTCAACAATTTATCCTTTCATGTTTGGCCAATAAAATTCCTTTCTTAACATAGTAATTATTTTTTGATAGCCAAGATGTCAAGAGTAATGATTTGTATGTAATTTGTTCAGTATTAGTAATTTAATTTTTTTTTCTTCAGGTATATACAAACTATTTTTATACATCAACAATCAATTTTTAGTAAGTCCGAAGTTCATTTTTTTAGTTTCAACTTGATTTTATGTCAATTTTGATTTAATACTTTGATATTCTATATCCTTTTTAGACACAATCTTCACTTTTTACTCTAAATATGTTTCATTATTAATTCTCGTAATTGTACAAATCAAATTTTGTATGTTTTCTCAAGGATTCAAGTACCCTATTTTATTTTCTCTTTATATCTCTTATTTCAAAATTGTATTCACTCAATAAGGATAAGCACCTTCCTTGTAGAGTGTTGAGATTATTTTTATCAAATAGGTACTTTAAATCGATATTGTTCGACATCAATGAGAATTTTCATCATTTCAAATAATGTCTCCACATCTTTCGTGTGTGTATTATCGCAGCTAGTTCTAATTCACGTGTTACATGATGTCTTTTGTGTTCCTTAAGCTTCCTATATTCATAAGAAATTACACTATTATCCTACATTATTACTCCTCCCAGTCCTTCAATCCATGCATCCATGCATATTGCAAAGTCCTTATATGGATCTGCTATTTTTTGTTTAGGAGTTGTTGTTAGGAGATGTTTTTGTTTTTCAAAACTTTCTTGGCAATTTTCAGACCATATAAATTTTGTTCCTTTCTTTTGTAGGGATGTTATAGGATACACAATATTTGAAAACCATTAAATAAACTTTCGGCAATAGCCTGCTATACCCATAAATGATCTTGTGTCTCAAACATGTTTTGGAATACTAAAATCCATAATGGATTTTATTTTCTGAGGGTCAATAACTATTCCTTCTTTAGATAATACATGTCCTAAATATTGAATTTTGTCCCTATGAAAATCACATTTACTAAGTTTAGCATATAGATTCTATTCTCTCAATATTTGTAGAACTATTCTTAAGAGTTCTTCATGATATTATTCATTCTTTAAGTAGATTAGTATATTGTCGATGAAGACTATTAGAAATTTATCTAAGTATATACTTAGAATACTATTCATTAGACACATGAATGAAGCTGGGGAATTTTTTAACCCAAATGATATCACTACAAAATCATAATGCGCATATCGCATCCTAAAAGATGTTTTGTATATATATTATCCTTTAATTCTTACTTGATGATGTCTTTCTTGTAAATTGATTTTTGAAAAGATTGTTGCCCCACGTACATGATCAAATAGATCATCGATGCAGGGTAAAGGATATTTGGTTTTAATTGTCATTTTATTAAGTTGTCAATAGTCTATACATAGTCGTAAGGTTCCATATTTATTCCTGACAAATAGTATCGATGCTCCCCAAGGAGATAAAATTGGTTGAATACAAGTTTTGTCTATTAATTCTTGAAGTTGATAATGTAGTTCATTAAGTTCTAAAATATTCATCTGATATGGAGTTCCTCGTACCAGCTTCCTCACTTATCGCACCTCGAGTGTTACTCCACCAAATCCCCAACCACAACCTCACTTAGATTCTTCCTCCACATCCAAGAATTCATTCTGGTGTACTTTTCACAAAACCAACTACCACCATTATGCAGACTGTCGCATGCTTAAAAATATCTGCAACAATAATACCTTCATGGCCAAGGTCAATTCAATAGATTTGACCAAACCCCCAAAGACCATTTCCCTTGATAACCCCATCGAAGCCGACCCCTCTCTCATTCTCATGACAAAAACATAACCAGGTCACCCTAACATTGCCCTCTTCACTAACAACTGCCAAATCAAAACCGAACTAGCCACTCTCATTCTCGACAATGGCAGTCAAAGGAATAGCATTTCACAACATTTATTCCAACATCTTAAACTCCCCACAAACCCACACCTTGATCCTTATCATATTGGATGGGTACAAAAGGGCATTCCTTGAATTACTATTTTTATATGATGTGCTATCACTTTCTTCATTGGTCCTTTCCATGAAACTGTGACCTGCGACGTCTCCCCATTAGATTGTGGTGATCTCCTTCTTGATCTTCCTTACCAAAAGGACCGACAAGCAATGTATCAAGATAAAACTCATTAGTACCATATTAAACAGGCTGGGCGTACCTATGTACTTACTTCCTCATCTGTCACATCACCACCACTGTGAATCGATACCACAACCACTCACCATGTCATTAATTCCCATAAGGCCTCGCTGTGTTTAATCTGACCTCTTAAACCTGATAACCTTACTAACCCACCCCTCACCCCCCAAGAGGTTTTTACACTACTACATGAATTTGAATAGGTGTTTCACCCACCAAACATACTCCCACCATCCCAAGAAATTTTACATTCCATCGATATCATACCTGGCACAACTCTACCCAACGCACCTGCCTATCTCCTGGATCCCAAGGAGGCCACCGAAATAGAAAGAAAAATTGGTCAACTTCTTGAATCTGGCCACATTAAACCTTCCTCTTCCCCTTGTGCCTCTCCAACCTTCATTATTCCCAAAAAAGACACTTCAGAATGGCATCTTGTTACCAATTACCGAGCCCTGAACAAATCCACCATTAAAACTGATATCCACTCACCCAGATCGAGATCTCCTCGACCATCTGCAAGGGGATTCTTTCTTCACAAATATGGTTATGACTTCTAGATACCATCAAGTGCCCATGCAACAGAGTGATATCTTGAAAACATCTTTCAAGACTAAGTTTGGTCTTTATGAATGGTTGGTTATGCCTTTTATCTTGACCAATGCACTGGCCACATTTATGCTTCTCATCAATGACCTTTTCCAGCCACATCTCCTTAAGTTCCTCATTATTTATCTTGACGATTTTTTGGTTTTTAGCACTCATGGGAGGAACACATGCAACATGTGCGCACAGTATTGGTGTTTCTTAGACAACATCAACTGCAAGTGAAAGAGAAAAAATCATGTTTTGCACAAAGTTCGGTGCAATATTTAGGATTCATTTTGGACTCTATAGGTGTACACCTAGATCCCACACGGGTGAAAGCAATTTTTGCATGGCTAGCACCAACATCTTCCCATATTCTTAAAATATTTATGAGAGGCATCAATTTCTACCGCAAATTTGTCTACCATTTCTCACAGTTGGATCATCCATTGCAGCAGTTAACAAACAAGTAAATTTTATATGGTCTTTTGATGCGGAACACCACTTTGATAAATTGAAGCAATCTTTATTCTCTGCGCCAATCCTCCGCTTTCCAGACTTGGTCCAACCATTCGAAATTAAGTCATATGATTCTCAATTTGCGATTGGTGTTGTACTTAAACAAGGAGGTCATCATGTAGCCTACCATTTAGAGACACTATCAGCCGTAAATATCAACTACAATACTTATGACAAATAGTTATATAGCTTGGTCCAAGCACTGAAGCAATGGTGCCATTATATTTTGGGAAAAGAGACGATCCTACACACGGATCAGCATCGACTTATCTTCATCAAATCATAGAGTAAGATACAAGAATAGAGACATATAAAGTGGGTAGCATATATCCAACAATTTCACTTGGTTATTAAATATAAAAGTGAAATTGTGAAAAAGATGATCAATTTATTAAGAAAACCACCAGGACAAGTGATGAATATCTTAGCAGTTTCATGTGCATCCTATGATAGTTGGAAATACATGTATGAAGGAGATCCCACTTTTAAAGAAATATGGTTAGCATTACAACAACCCAGAGTTATCAATCGTAAACCATTTCTATATTACACCATTCTAGAGGGATGGATATATCGCCTCAATCAAATGTGCGTGCCACAATCAGAGGACCATTTTATCCCCATCACGGAAGTGCATGTTTTCTCTTGTGGTGGTAACTTCAAGAATGCCAAAACACTCCTAAACCTCCAATGCCACTTCTATTGGCTTGTTATGTCCAAGCAAGTTGATAGTTTCATTAGAGCTTGTTCTCTCTACTCACAAAGGAAACCGTCTAATCACAAACATGGTATATATCATCATTTTATTATCCCCTCTTTCCCATGTGAATCGATTTCTATGGATTTCCTGAGTGGTCTCCCGACCATTTTCCACAAGCATGATGGAATTTGGGTGGTGGTATGTCGGTTCTCCAAGATGGCGCTCTTTCTCCCTTGCCTAAAACAACTTATTCCATGCAAACAACTGAACTATTCATCCAACATGTTTCGCCACATTTTGGCCTGCCTAGTAGCATCATTTTTTATCGCGACTCCTGATTCGTTAGTTCCTTTTAGCGTAATCTATGGTCCTTACTAGGCTTCCAGCTTCGAGTTTCCATGACATTCCATCCACAAACCGACAGACAAAAAAAGGTGGTCAGTCGTACATTAGTACATGCTATGCACAACTTCTTCATAAAAAATAAGCAATGGGATGCTTATATTCACATTTTGCAGCATGGCTACAACAGAGCTATGCATTCTTCCACAAGCTTCTCTCCATTTGAGGTTTTCTTGGGCTTCCAACCACTTTCACCTACCAAGATGCCACTCCATTTGACTCCTTCAAGTTCAACGCACCATCAATGAGACCAACAAACTGATCAACACTTCATTCATAATTTAGCACAACGACACAAGCAAGCGTCTGACTCCTTACATGAAACATCATGATAAGCACAAAATCACATTGCAATTCTAACCAGGAGACAAACTTTGGTTGCAAATGGACAAGCAACGCTTGAAAGGGAGTCACCATAAGCTTCACCCATTGTGATATGGGCCATATACATTTTTGGATTGCATTGGAAAAAATTATTATCGGTTGGATCTTCCACCACATTTGGGGATTCATGACATGCTAAAAATCAAAAATTTAAAACTATTTGAGCCACGACTTCTTCAGGAAACGATCATTGTCCAACACCCAATGGACAACATTCCAAATTTTCAACCTCCTTTATTGCACGATCAAATTATCGATAGTAAGACCAGGATCACCCGACACCAACAACATGCTTCCTATCTAGTAGGTAGATGGGGACACTCGAGCACAAGCCAAATGTATGACAACAGAGACAGTGCAACAATGATTTCCTGAGTTGTTGATGAAATAAGGGATGCTTCCGGATCTAAACAGGGAGGAATTGTACTAATAAGGAAGGACGTCAACCTTCCTTAGAGAGCGCACAATAGATTACATGTCATTTACAACAAGAAAGGGGATATGGAGAATTAATGCTATGTTAGTTTTTTGTTCGTTGTCATCATGAGTGAGTCCTTTATTGTAATAAAGCATTCTCTAATCTAAGTAAATAATGGCAGTGTATACTTTAGTGAATAGTTAGTTGTGCTAGTAAACGTTGCGGGAAAATTTCCCTTGCCAATTTGATTGCGCAAAGAAATGCAGAAGAATAAAGCGACATTTAAGGTTTGTATAAGATGGTTTGGATTGTTTAAGAGGAGGGATAATCCTCTAATATGATTGATGAAGTTTTTCTGAATCTTGCATTATCTTTTCTTCTTGTGTATATTTTTTCGAATTTCATTTTGCTAAGACGAGTGAGAGAGAGAGAGGAGTGTGATCTCATGTTTTCATTTTAATGTAAGTGAGTGTTAGAGAGAGATAATGTGAACCAAAGGAACTAGTGTGCATCTCTAAGTTTTCATGTTGCACATATGATCAAGTCACCTTTCTCAACTCGTGGGTGGACCACGTAAAATGCTAGGCAAGGCATCAACCTCCTGTAGCAACATTTTTATTTTTGTCTCTCTATTGTGTTATTATCTCTAAGGTGATCACTAATATTTGAGTACATCCCTCACTTAGATCTAGCAATGCACCCTTCAAAAAATTTGAGCATCTATTGTAGAAGAATCCCTCACAAGAAGATCTGCTTTCACAATCTCATCATACCATCTTGGGATGAGAGCTGGGGAGTATTGACCCAACCATACAACCCAATTTTCGACATTCATTTCATTGTTTTGGCAATATTGTAGCGGAAGATGAGGGTTCCTTATTGTTTGAGTTTATTAGGGATATAGGGTTCCACCTCTTGTTTTCGAGCTTTCTCTATCGTGAGATTGGGTTTTTTTTGTCACATACCTATAATATCTCTTGATTCTTCCCATTTCCATACAATTCTCAAGATTCGCTCGGTCATTTGGGAGCTTCAACGTAATCCTGGTTAGTGCTTCTATATTTAATTTGATATGTGATATTGTAATTTATTTAGAGGGCTCCATTACTGTAGTTGTCGAAGGTGTTTATTTTCTATCTTTGGTTGAAGGTCGTATGCACATTTTCTTTATTTTGTGTAATACTCATATTACTGTCACTTTCATGACCTTGCCTTGTTTTTTGGTTTGGAAACCTTACATGCCATTCTGGGAAATGAATGTTCTCGTTACCTTGTGCTTCTTATATAATTTTCTTAGTGATAATTTTTTTTTTTTTTGGATACTTTGACTAATGACTGGCCCTTTTTTGTATGTGAGGGTACACATCAGAAAGCAAATATGGCTCTCATTGGTTGAAACGTTCTTTTGAGTCCTATTTTGGGTACAAGTTACACCTGGTAACAAATTCATACTCTAACTCTTCGTCATTTTACTTATAACAGTTTTGGTTTCCTTTTTTAATAGTTGCATATCAATGCAGGTGTGTTCAACCAAATTGGTAGGGTTCATCCTCAATCAACTTCCCACATGGAGGTGCCACTCTAATTTTTGCATTTGAAAACCTTGTGGAAGGTAATGGATATGGTTTCTCTGCCAGGGTGTTCAACCTTGAGAGGTAACTTGGTTTCTAAAGTATAACCTAGATACGGATGAGGGTTTTTTACCATCTCCTATGTTTGAATTAGTGGGATAGTTACTTATCCTAGCTCTGTCGACTATTTTTGTATATTTAAAAAAATAGGAAGTGTAATTGTTCTTTCCTCTGAATTCTGTTTGCAAATATTCTCTGAATGTATCGCTGCGTATGAGGGTTATATTAAACTTTTTTCATTTAAAACTAATATTGGGATAATCCCCTATGTATGTTAAAAGGTATTTTACTCCCTTCAATTTACAGAGTCAGGTCGATAATGATGTAGCTCTGTTAACTATTTATTAATGGAAAATTTTCCTTTTCTTTTTTCAGTTTATAGTTGTCAGTTCTTCGACCCTTTACTTTCCATGGTCTTATAATTTTCTTAGTTTCCTTTTTATTTAAAGAGTATTACATAAATTATCAGACTCATTTAAACTTGTCATTATGTACTTAGTTGTTGATACCATTAACCTTCTGTTTACATTCTAGATTTTATTCATGGAAACAAAATTATCGTTTAGCATTTATACCATTGGTTGTATTTCCACTTATATAGTTTTCATCTATGTATATATACTCTATAATTCTCTTCACTGCAATATCATTATTGTTTTAGCATATGGCATGTTGGTTGTACTTCAATTTACATAGTATTCCTCTATGATACAATTCTATTTATACTTTCTGCAATTGAACCTGATTGTGGATATAATCGATACTTTATAATATATCATGGAAACCATATATTGAAATGAAATAAGTGACAACCTCTAATCTCTAGTTAGATTTGAATCGTTAAATATTTAACCATAATTTACAAATAAAACATCAAATTTACTCGAATATAGTATCTCATAATTACAATTGAACAATAAAATAACCAGAATAGAATATCCATTGATTACTAAAGGAACAATAACTCAATCCAGAACATAATGGAAGAAAAACATGTAACTAAGAATTCCATGGAGGAAAACACACGTCAACTGGGTTGTTCCTCTCAACGTTATATCAAAGTTTCCACATATTCCCACTCTGTCACCCCTAAGCTAAATCTTGATCCAATAAACTTTCCAAGTGACTTGTTGTAGTTCCATAGGGTTATAAGCAATACATGAAGATTTATCTCTTTCATGTAATTATTTCTCATATTTCACATATGATCAGAATGGTATCCCATTCTCTTTTTTATCTTTTCTTTTATAATATTTTCCTACATCTTTGACATTTGTACGAGCCTTCTTCTCATTGCCTACATGTCAACTTGATTTTTTCTCATTTAACACCTGTCATTCTGATTTTTACACATGTTCCTAAAAAACTGAGATCTTTTCTCACTTTTGTTAAGTTAACTCAACAAATATTTACCACGTGTCCCCCTTATGCTATCCCTTGGTAGTTCTCTCTTCTACTATCACTTGGTAGTTCTCTCTGGATGAACAAATTTACTCTTCTAACAATCCCACTTCACGTGTGCTTTCTTTTTTCTTTTCTTTTTTATTAATAAAATAATAGCTAAAACAAGAAGTTTTGAATTAGATCACTAGGATAAATAATGTGTTGATAACAAAAGAATAAAAAATAATTGAGTTCAAAATTTTTGGGTATCACATCCACCACCCTTTAGAACTTAACTATCTAATTTTGATCTATCTCATTCTCGAACATAAATGGATATGCCTTCTGCATATGATCCTAAATTTCCCATGTAGCCTCTTTGGGACTAAGGTTCCTCTACTGCACCTTTACATGTCCAATGGCTCGATTCCAGAGTGTAAGCTCCCTCCTGTTGAGAATATGATCTAGATATATTGGGATATTCCACTCCATAACATGAGTAGGATCATGTATATATTTTTTTAATAAGGAAACATGGAATATATCATGTACTTTTACCATGGTTGGAAGTGAAAGAAGATAGGCTACAGGTCCTATTCATGCAAGCACTTCAAAGGGACCACAATATCTAGGAGTTAATTTAGTATACTTTCCCAATATTAAATAAATCCTTTTGGTCTTACTCTTATATACACATGGTCTCCAATATTGAACTGCCTTGGAGTTCTACTGGAGTTTGCATAGATTTTCTTCCTGTCATGTGCTAATTTCAAATTCTGTTGTACCTTCTTTATTGTTAGTTCCATTTACTTTAACATTTCAGGTCCTATCATTAATCTATTTACATGATTACTCAAGGAAACATGGGTATTACATTTTATTCCATAATTAATTTCGAAAGGACTAAGTGTACCTGAAGCTTGGTAATGATTATTATATGTGAATTCAACCAAATGTAGATATTCTTCCCATTTGTTTGTTCTATCCATAAAATACATTATGAGCATGTATTCTACTATTTTATTAGTTCTTTCAATTTTCCCATCTATCTGAGGATGGTAAGCAGTGGTAAAGTTTAATTGTGCGTCTAATCCTTTAGATAGGGCTTTCCAAAAGTTTCCTGTAAATTTTGTATCTCTATCTCACATTACATTTTTAGGAATTCCATGTACTCAAAATGTTTCCTTCATAAATATCTATGCTATGTTAATGGATTTATAAGTGGATTTAACTAGTATGAAGTGTGCTTCTTTACTGAATTTATCAACAAAAAACGTTATAGAATCATTATCTTTACTACTTTTAGGAAAACCTGATATAAATTCCATACTTATAATTTCTCATTTCCATTCAGGAACCGGTAGGGGTTTTAATAATCCTACTAGATGTTGATGTTCAACTTTAACTTGTTGACATTCTATGCACTTAGCTAAGTACTCAACAATTTCTCCTTTCATGTTAGGCGAATAAAATTCCTTTCTTAACATAGTAATTATTTTCTGATAGACAAGATGTCAAGAGTAATGATTTGTATGTAAATCGTTCAGTATTAGTAATTTAATTTCCTTTGCTTCAAGTATATACAATCTATTTTTATACATCAACCATCAAATTTTAGAAAGTGTGAAGTTTGGTTTTTCAATTTCAACTTGATTTTCTGTCAATTTTGATTTAATACTTTGATATTCTATATCCTTTTTAGACACAATCTTCACTTTTTACTCTAAATATGTTTCATTATTAATTCTCGTAATTGTATAAATCAAATTTTGTATCTTTTCTCAAGGAGTCAACTGCCCTATTTTATTTTCTCTTTATATGTCTTATTTCAAAAACGTATTTGCTCAATAAGGATAAGCACCTTCCTTGTAGAGTGTTGAGATTATTTTTATCAAATAGGTACTTTAAATCAATATTGTCTGACATCAATAAGAATTTTTGTCCCATCAAATGTGTTCCTTAAGCTTCCTATATTCATAAGAAATTACGTTATTATCCTACATTATTACTCCTCCCATTTCTTCAATCCATGCATCCATGCATATAGCAAAGTCCCTATATGGATCTGCTATTTTTAGTTTAGGAGTTGTTGTTAGGAGATGTTTTTTGTTTTTCAAAACTTTCTTGGCAATTTTCAAACTATATAAATTTTGTTCCTTTCTTTTGTAGGGATGTTATAGGATGCACAATCTTTGAAAACCATTAAATAAACTTTTGGTAATAGCCTGCTATACCCATAAATGATCTTATGTCTCAAACATGTTTTGGAATAATCCAATCCATAATGGATTTTATTTTCTCAGGGTCAATAACTATTCCTTCTTTAGAAAATACATGTCCTAAATATTGAGTTTTGTCCCTATAAAAATCACATTTACTAAGTTTAACATGTAGCTTCTATTCTCTCAATATTTGTAGAACTATTCTTAAGTGTTCTTCATGATCTTATTCATTCTTTAAGTAGATTAGTATATCGTCGATGAAGACTATTAGAAATTTATCTAAGTATATACTTAGAATACTATTCATTAGACACATGTATGAAGATGGGGCATTTTTAACCCAAATGATATCACAACAAACTCGTAATGCCCATATCGCGTCCTAAAAGATGTTTTGTATATATCTTCGCCTTTAATTCTTACTTGATGATATCTTTCTTGTAAATCGATTTTTGAAAAGACTATTTCCCCACATACATGATCGAATATATCATCGATGCGGGGTAAAGGATATCGGTTTTTAATTTTCATTTTACTAAGTTGTCAATAGTCTATGCATAGTCGTAAGGTTCCATATTTCTTCCTGACAAATAGTATCGGTGCTCACCAAGGAGATACACTTGGTTGAATATAATTTTTGTCTATTAATTCTTGAAGTTTATATTGTAGTTCATTCAGTTCTAAAATATTCATCTAATATGGAGCCTTTGAAACTGTCACCACTCCAGGTAGTAAGTCTATAGAGAAATATATCTCTCTCTTAGGAGGTAATCCAAAAACACTTGAAGTACACCTTGAAATTCTTGTAATATAGGAAAATTTTCTATATCTTTCTTACTTTCTTCTTTTTCATTATCTAATACATGAACAACAAATACTTTGCATCCCTTACAAACAAATATTTTAATTTGCAAGGATGGTATCTTTCTAATACTAATGGTTCTTGGTATTCCTAATGTTTTTCATAACAATTTAGAATTGCCTTATATTTTCTCACTAGTCCATGATGATTAATACATCATATGATCCTAGTTGTAAAACATTCAAATATCCTTGAGTTTTAACACCATTCATACTAATTTCACAACCTTTAACAAGATTTTTAACTTTCCTTTTTGTTAATGTAGCAAGTTGTACTAAACATGCCTTTTCAAATTTTTATTTTCATAGTTTACAAATTTCTACTATCTTCGGTGAAACATAACTTAGACTAGCACCTTGATCAATGAAAATGGAAATTGGTTGATCATTCAACATACCTTCTACTTCAACCATGGAAGCTTAATGATATACTTGTGTGTTCTCCAAGGTTGCACTAATCTTTGGGGAACTCCTTGCTATTTCACCAACTATAGTATCTTATCGAAATGTGTGTATATTTCTATTGTTTTTCTTCCTATGAGGACAATCCTTAAAGTGACCTGGTTCGCCACACTCCCAACATTTTACTGATTCCTTTTGGGTAGTCTCTTTTTTATAAAATGTTGTTGGTTTCACATTTTTATTATCAGATGGGTTATAGGGATTATTATTTCAATAGTTATTTCCCTCAAACCCTTTTGCAGTGTTCTTATTGAAAAACTTTCATTTTTTTTTCATGGATCAAACCTTTCAATTTTCTTGCCCTTCCAGTTTTTAGTATTTTCAATTATGTTTTTATATTGTTCATAACATAGTTTACCCTTACGCATAGCTTCCTCTAAAGTCTTAGGATTTTCAAATTCAATCCTATATTTATATGAGGTAGGTAAACAACTCAAGAAGCATTGTATCTTTGTTTTTTCATCCACAATATACGATACATAGTGCAATAAGATTAGAAATTTGCTACAAAATTATTTCATGGTTAAATTTTCCAATTTAATTTCATAAAATTCCTTGGCCTTACATTCATAAATTTTTTTCTGATAGACATTGTTTCTTAAAATATCTTTTAAAAGTATTCCAAGTGATTTTACGGTCCTTAATATTCTTTACCTTTTTTATATCTTACCACCAAATATTTTCCTTCTCTATTTTTGCATGTCGTAATTTGAATGGTAGTGTCTAACCTCCATAGTGTTAGAAAAATAGGACTGCAGAGCAATAAAATAAAACAAATGCGGAAACAAAACATAGAAGATACGCAATACAAGAGAGACACAGATTTATGTGGTTCACCCAGTGTGGGCTACGTCCACAAGAGAAATTGCCAGGTCCTTTCTTTATTATTATCCACCAAAATGAAGGGATACAACCTACATCAAAACCCATTGTAACTTCCTCTTCTTTCTCTCCTCGTCTCCTCTCTCAAAATACAATACTCGCCAACCTACATAGCCGCAATACATTTCCCTCATAAAATAGGGTTTCCTTCTAGGGCAAAAAACCCTAACATAATCTCTATCGTTAGATCTACGACCTTATAATGAATGGTCCAGATTTACAATGAAATTACAATATACTTTTACAAGGAATTTTTTTCTTCGGGGGCTTCGCCCCCAAACCCCCACTAGCGGCATGCTTGCCCCTAGACCCCCCAGCCAGGGGAATAGCCCCCCCAGACCCCGCAGAGGGGGTATCCCCCCTCTGCACTCCCCTGCGTGGAAGAGTGTACATACTTCTGAGGTGTAAATAATTCATGGGGTATAAACACGACTGAAAGTAAAAGACCTCTAAATCAGGAAGATAATGAGGCTCCACAACCAACAATCTCCCACTTGGAAACTGATCTCAACAACTCCACCGCTGTTGTATATGCTGGAATTTGAACCTTCTTGGACCTGGAAAATTTCTCATCTTCATATTCACTCTTGAAGACCAACTGAAACTAAGAAGGAGCTCAGTTTCTCCTTGGTTACTCCCTTTGTTAACATGTCTGCAGGATTCTGACTAGTGTGTATCTTTTCCAGCTTCAATTGTCCATCTTCCAAGGTGAATCGTATGAAGTGGTACCTCAACTATATATGCTTAGTCTTCGAATTGAAGGATGAGTTCTTTGCAAGGTGAATGGAACTCTGACTGTCACAGTACACCCTGTTGTTCTCCTGCTTCTTTCCCAATTCCTCCATAAACATTTGTATCCAAATCATCTCTTTACTAGCCTCTGTAGAAGCAACATACTCTACCTCTGTTGTTGAAAGTGCAACAACCTTTTGCATTTTCGAAATCCAACTTACTATTGTTCCACCTATAGTAAAAACATACCATGTGGTGCTCCTCCTGCTGTCTTTATCACCTGCCATATCTGAATCAACAAATCCCAGTAGAAAATTGTCTGAACCTCCAAAACATAATGCATGTGTAGTAGTACCTCTCAAATACCTGAGAATCCACTTTACTG